>PISX010032773.1:0-15828 GCA_004024625.1 Mellivora capensis | reverse complement strand
TTTTGATAGGGATTGCATTAAATGTGTAGATTGCTTTAGGTAGCATAGACATTTTCACAATATTTGTTCTTCCAATCCAGGACCATGGAACATTTTTCCATTTCTTTGTGTCTTCCTCAATTTCTTTCATGAGTACTTTAGAGTTTTCTGAGTATAGATTTTTAGCCTCTTTGGTTAGGTTTATTCCTAGGTATCTTATAGTTTTGGTACAATTGTAAATGGGATGGACTCCTTAATTTCACTTTCTTCTGTCTTGTTGTTGGTGTAGAGAAATGCAACTGATTTCTGTGCATTGATTTTATATCCTGAGACTTTACTAAATTCCTGTACAAGTTCTAGCAGTTTTGGCGTGGAGTCTTTTGGGTTTTCCACATAGAGTATCATATCATCTGCAAAGAGTGAGAGTTTGACTTCTTCTTTGCCGATTTGGATGCCTTTAATTTCTTTTTGTTGTCTGATTGCTGAGGCTAGGACTGCTAGTTCTATGTTGAATAGCAGTGGTGATAATGGACATCCCTTCCTTGTTCCTGACCTTAGTGGAAAAGCATTCAGTTTTTCTCCATTGAGGATGATATTTGCAGTGGGTTTTTCGTAGATGGCTTTGATAATCTTGAGGTATGTGCCATCTATCCCTGCACTTTGAAGAGTTTTGATCAAGAAGGGATGCTGTACTTTGTCAAATGCTTTTTCAGCATCTACTGAGAGTATCATGTGGTTCTTGTTCTTTCTTTTATTAATGTGTTGTATCACATTGATTGATTTGTGGATGTTGAACCAATCTTGCAGCCCTGGAATAAATACCACTTGGTCATGGTGAATAATCCTTTTAATGTACTGTTGGATCCTCTTGCCTAGTATTTTGGTGAGAATTTTCGCATCTGTGTTCATCACGGATATTGGTCTGTAATACTCTTTTTTGATGGAATCCTTGTCTGGTTTTGGGATCAAGGTGATGCTGGCCTCATAAAATGAGTTTGGAAGTTTTCCTTCCATTTCAACCTTTTGGAACAGTTTCAGGAGAATAGGAATTAATTCTTCTTTAAATGTTTGGTAGAATTCCCCTGGGAAGTCATCTGGCCCTGGGCGTTTGTTTGTCTGGAGATTTTTGATGACTGTTTCAATCTCCTTACTGGTTATGGGTCTGTTCAGGTTTTCTATTTCATCTTGGTTCAGATGTGGTAGTTTATATGTCTCTAGGAATACATCCATTTCTTCCAGATTGTCAAATTTGTTGGCGTAGAGTTGCTCATAGTATGTTCTTATAGTTATTCGTATTTCTTTGTGTTGGTTGTGATTTCTACCCTTTCATTCATGATTTTATTTATTTGGGTACTTTCTCTTTTCATTTTGATAAGTCTAGCCAGGGGTTTATCAATCTTATTAATTCTTTCAAAGAACCAGCTCCTAGTTTCGTTGATTTGTTCCATTGTTTTTTTGGTTTCTATTTTGTTGATTTCTGCTCTGATCTTTATGATTTCTCTTCTCCTGCTGGGTTTAGGCTCTCTTTCTTGTTCTTTCTCCAGCTCTTTTAGGTGTAGGGTTAGGTTGTGTATTTGAGACCTTTCTTGTTTCTTGAGAAAGGCTTGTACCGCTATATATTTTCCTCTCGGGACTGCTTTTGTTGTGTCCCACAGATTTTGAACCGTTATGTTTTCATTTTCATTTGTTTCCATGAATTCTGTCAATTCTTCTTTAATTTCCTGGTTGACGAATTCATTCTTTAGAAGGATGCTGTTTAGTCTCCATGTATTTGGGTTCTTTCCAAATTTCCTCTTGTGATTGAGTTCTAGCTTCAGAGCATTGTGGTCTGAAAATATGCAGGGAATGATCCCAATCTTTTGATACTGGTTGAGACATGATTTATGACCGAGGAAGTGATCTATTCTGGAGGATGTTCCATGTGCACTAGAGAAGAATGTGTATTCTGTTGCTTTGGGGTGAAATGTTCTGAATATATCTGTGATGTCCTTCTGGTCCAGTGTGTCATTTAAGGCCTTTATTTCCTTGTTGATCTTTTGCTTGGATGATCTGTCCATTTCAGTAAGGGGAGTGTTAAAGTCCCCTACTATTATTGTATTATTGTCAATGTGTTTCTTTGATTTTGTTATTAATTGGTTTATATAGTTGGCTGCTCCCACGTTAGGGGCATAGATATTTAAAATTGTTAGATCTTCTTGTTGGACAGACCCTTTGACTCTTTTAAAAAAATTCTAAACAAGGAGTTGATAAAATAAGTTGGTTGGGAGAATAAAGAAAAAGAAAGTGGAGAGAATTTGCTCAGGCTGGAGACTAGAAGAAGCCCGGAGCTAGATTTAGGTTGTATTTTGAGCCACTAGAGGAAGTTGTACCCCAAATTTTTTAGAAGAAAAAACCCTTATGTGAATACAAAAAATAAAGTTAAATACTATGAAGGATAAAATATGACTATAATAATGAAGGTTCAAAAAAGATTATTATTTTTTTGGAAAGGCATTTTTAAGATAGACTAGTTTTAAAATGTTGAAAAAGAAAAGGGTAAAAGTTAAAAAAAAATTAGCAGAAAAAGAAAAAAATAAAAAAATAAAATTAAAGAAAAAATTGAATTATCTGCAAGACTAAAGAATCATGGGGAGAAAGCCATAAATTCCGCACTTTGCTTTCTCCTCTTCTGGGATTCTGTTGCTCTCCTTGTTAAGTGAACTTGGTCTTGGCTGGATTTCTTGTTGATCTTCTGGGGGAGGGGCCTGTTATAGTGATTCTCAAGTGTCTTTGCCCAAGGCAGAGTTGCACTGCCCTTACCAGGGGCTGGGCTAAGTAATCCGCTTGGTTTCGCTTTCGGGAGCTTTTGTTCCCTGAACACTTTCCACAGAGTTCCGGAGCACGGGAATGAAAATGGTGGCCTCCCAATCTCCGGCCTGGAGGAGCCCAGAGTTCAGGGCTCCACTCCTCAGTGTGCCCTCATTGAAAGGCCCCAATGACTCCCATCTCCCTGGCCTCTGGCCGTGCTCCGAGCTCACCCAGCCTGCGACTGGTTCAAGGTAACCCCGAGCTGAGAGTTCACTCCTCAGCTCTGTCTCTGTAGCCGGCTTCCCCGCTCCAATACCTGTGAGCTCTGTGACACTTAGACACCCCTGATCCTTCTGTGACCCTGTGGGACCTGGGGCCATGCTGACCCCGCATGAGCTTCACCCCGGTTTAGCCTCTGGAGCGATGTCCCTCAGTGGAGCAGACTTTTAAAAGTCCCGATTTAGTGCTCCATTGCTCCGCCGCTTGCCAGGAGCCGGCCCCTCCCCCGCGGTCTATCCTCCCGTCCCTTTCGACTCACTTCTCCGCCACTCCTACCTTTCAGAAAGTGGTCGATTTTCTGTTTCCAGAATTGCTGTTCTTCCTCTCTTCGATTTCCCATTGGATTTGTAGGTGTTTGCAATGGTTTGATAAGCTATCTAGCTGATCTCTTGCTACCTGATGTAGTTTCAGGCTTCTACTTCTCCGCCATCTTGACTCCTCCCCCTGAGAGAAGTTCTTTATAAATCCTGGATATCAACCTTTTGTCTGTACTGTCATTTGCAAATATCTTCTTCCATTCCGTGGGTTGCGTCTTTGTTTTGTTGACTGTTTCCTTTGCTGTGCAGAAGCTTTTGATCTTGATGAAGTCCCAAAAGTTCATTTTTGCTTTTGTTTCCTTTGCCTTGGAGACATATCTTGAAAGAAGTTGCTGTGGCTGATATCAAAGAGGTTACTGCCTATGTTCTTCTCTAGGATTCTGATGGATTCCTGTCTCTCATTGAGGTCCTTTATCCATTTCGAGTTTATCTTTCTGTACGGTGTAAGAGAATGGTCAAGTTTCATTCTTCTACATATAGCTGTCCAATTCTCCCAGCACCATTTATTGAAGAGACTGTCTTTTTTCCACTGTATATTTTTTCCTGATTTGTCGAAGATTATTTGACCATAGAGTTGAGGGTCCATATCTGGGCTCTCTACTCTGTTCCACTGGTCTATGTGTCTGTTTTGATGCCAGTACCATGCTGTCTTGGTGATCAGAGCTTTGTAGTAAAGCTTGAAATAAGGTAATATGATGCTGCCAGTTTTATTTTTGTTTTTCAACATTTCCTATGCTATTCAGGGTTTCTTCTGATTCCATACAAACTTTAGGATTATTAGCTCCAGCTCTTTGAAAAATACTGGTGGAATTTTGATTGGAAATGGCATTAAAAGTATAGATTGCTCTAGGTAGTATAGACATTTTAACAATGTTTATTCTTCTGATCCAAGAGCATGGAATGGTCTTCCATCTTTTTGTGTCTTCTTCAATTTCTTTTATGAGTGCTCTGTAGTTCCTCGAGTACAGATCCTTTACCTTTTTGGTTAGGTTTATTCCCAGGTATCTTATGGTTCTTGTTGCTATAGTAAATGGAATCAATTCTCTAATTCCCCTTTCTGTATTTTCATTGTTAGTGTATAAGAAAGCCACTGATTTCTTTACATTGACTTTGTATTCTGCCACATTACTGAATTGCTGTATGAGTTCTAGTAGTTTGGGGGTGGAGTCTTTTGGGTTTTCCAATTAAAGAATCATGTCATATGTGAAGAGAGAGAGTTTGACTTCTTCATTCCCAATTTGGATATCTTTTATTTCTCCTTGTTGTCTGATTGCTGTTGCTAGGACTTCTAATACTATGTTGAACAAGAGGAGTGAGAGTGGGCATTCTTGTCATGTTCCTGATCTCAACAGGAAGGCTGTGAGCTTTTTTCCATTGAGGATATTTGCTGTGGGTCTTTCATAGACAGATTTTATGAAGTTGAGGAATGTTCCCTCTATCCCTATACTTTGAAGCGTTTTAATCAGGAATGGATGCTGGATTTTGTCAAATGCTTTTTCTGCATCAATTGAGAGGGCCATGTGGTTCTTCTCTCTTCTCTCATTGATCTGTTCTATCACATTGAGAGATTTGCGAATGTTGAACCATCCTTGTAACCCAGGGATGAATCCCACCTGGTCATGGTGGATAATCTTTTTAATGTGTTGTTGGATCCTGTTTGCTAGGATCTTGTTGAGAATCTTCGCATCCATATTCATCAGTGAGATTGGTCTGACATTCTCCTTTTTGGTGTGGTCTTTGCCTGGTTTGGGGATCAGGGTAATGCTAGCTTCATAAAAAGAGGCTGGAAGTTTTCCTTTTGCTTCAATTTTTTGAAACAGCTTCAGGAGAATAGGTGTTATTTCTTCTTTTAAAGTTTGGTAGAATTCCCCAGGAAATCCATCAGGTCCTGGGCTCTTGTTTTTTGGGAGGTTTTTGATCACTGCTTCAATCACGTTATTAGATATCGGTCTATTGAGGCTGTCAATTTCTTCCTGGTTCAATTTTGGGAGTTTATAGTTTTCCAGGAATGCATCCATTTCAACCAGGTTGCTTATCTTATTGGCATATAACTGTTGATAATAGCTTCTGATGATTGTTTCTACTTCCTTGGTGTTAGTTGTGATCTCTCCCTTTTCATTCATAATTTTATTAATTTGAGCTTTCTCCCTTTTCTTTTGGATTAGTGTGGCCAATGATTTATTGATCTTATTGATTCTTTCAAAAAACCAGCTTCTAGTTTAATTGATACATTCTACTGTATCTCTAGTTTCTACCTCATTGATCTCTGCTCTAATCTTGATTATTTCCCATCTTATGTGTGGAGTTGGTTTGAATTGTTGTTTATTCTCCAGTTCTTTAAGGTGTAGAGACAGCTGTTGTATTCTGGATTTTAAATTTTTTTGAGGGAGGCTTGGATGGCTATGTATTTCCCCCTTAGGACTGCCTTCTTAAGCAAAGTGGTCTTTAGCTTCCAGGTGTTTGAGATCCTTCCAAACTTTTCCTTGTGATTGAGCTCCAGTTTCAAGGCATTGTGATCTGTGAATATGCAGGGAATAATCTCAGTCTTTTGGTATCGGTTGAGTCCTGATTTGTGACCCAGTATGTTGTCTATTCTGGAGAAGGTTCCATGTGCACATGAGAAAAATGAGTATTTTGTTGTCTTAGGGTGGAATGTTCTGTATATATCTATGAGGTCCCTCTGGTCCAATGTGTCATTCTATGCTTTTGTTTCTTTATTGATTTTCCGCTTGGATGATCTGTCTATTACTGAGAGAGGCATGTTAAGATCTCCTACTATCAAGATATTCCTATCAATATGACTCTGTATCTTGATTAAAAGTTTTCTTATGTAATTGGCTGCTCCCATATTGGGAACATAGATATTTACAATTGTTAGATCTTCTTGGTGGATAGTCCCTTTAAGAATGATGTAGTGTCCTTCTGTATCTCTGACTACAGTCTTTAGTTTAAAATCTAATTTATCTCATATGAGAATCGCTACCCTGGCCTTCTTTTGAGGCCCATTGGCATGAAAGATGCTTCTCCATCCCTTCACCTTCAATCTGGGTGTATCCTTAGGTTCGAAATGGGTCTCTTGTAGACAACATATGGATGGGTCCTGTCGTTTTATCCAAGCTGCAACCCTGTGTCATTTTATGGGTGCATTTAGGCCATTCACATTGAGAGTGATTATTGATAGGTATGTTTTTATTGACATCGTGTTACCTTTGATGTCTTTCTTTCTGTAGATTGCCTCTATATTTCTGTTCAATGATATTCTTAGGATTTTTCCTCTTTTATAGAACCCCCCTTAATATTTCCTGCAGTGTCGGCTTGGTGGTCGCATACTCTTTTAAGCCTTGCCGGTCTTGGAAACTCTTTATCTCTCCATCCATTTTGAATGCCAGTCTTGCTGGATAAAGTATTCTTGGCTGCATGTTCTTCTCATTTAGTGCCCTGGATATATCTTGCCAGCCCTTTCTGGCTTGCCAGGGTGCTGTGGACAGGTCTGACATTATTCTGATGGGCTTTCCTCTGTACGTAAGGAGCTTCTTTGTCCTAGCTGCCTTCAAGAGAGTTTATCTAGAATTATAATTCCTCATTCTTACTATCAGGTGTCTCGAGGACTTTTGAGAATCTATAATCTTGGGGGAGACCATTCTGCCTCGAGTATATGAACTCAGGTTCCATTCGCGAGATTGGGAAAATATTCATGAAGAACTTGTTCCACTATATCTTCTAGACTTCTTTCTTTCTCCTCCCCTTCAGGGATTCCAATCATTCTTATGTTGGAACATTTCATGGCATCATTTATTTCCCTGATTCTGTTTTCGTGGTTTCTAAGCTGTTTGTTCCAGGCTTCCTCCTGATTCTTTCTCTCTATCTGTTTGTCCTCCAGATCACTAATTCTATCTTCTGTCTCAGTTACCCTAGCTTTTAGAGAATTTAGATTAGACTGGAACTCATTGAGAACATTGTGGACATCATCCCTGGTGGCTTTTAGTTCTGTCCTAATCAATTCTGTTTGGTCATTCATGGCTTTCTCCCACCTAGCTATTGCCTGGATAATTGTTAGCCTGAATTCCCTTTCCAACATATTATCTATGTTGTTAGCCATTAGCTCTGTTACAGAAGTCCCATCCTCTGAATTTTTCTTCTGTTGGGCATTCCCCGTCCTAGTCATTTTGGTGAGTGATGGCTGAACGGATGTAGCTGGATGTATCGACTGTGGTGCAGTCAAGGTGCACCCTGGAACACTTCTGAGCAATCAAGAGTCCCCACCCAAATGAAAGAAAAAAAAGAAAGAGGGAAAGAAAAAGAAAGAGAGAGAGAGACAGGAAAAAGAAAGAAAGATAAAAGAGAAGGATCAGCCCAAATGGGATCCAAGGTAAGATTTGGGAAGTATACAGGCAAAAACAGACAAACAAGGAGACTGCCCACTGGCGTTCTGCCCCATAGAAATCCAGTCATGTAGAATTCTAATCTCAGGCTGATTTCATGGGTGATCAGAGTTTCTTGGTAGGTAATCAGCTCACTTTAGGGTACAGGTTGAAATGGCGCCTCCTCCTAGCTCCCTGCCATCTTGTCCCCCCATAGTGCATCACTCTTAAGCCATCAACTGGACTGGTCTCCCACCTGCATTGATCATATCAATGCCATGTTTTCTCCTAGATAAAAGTCTGATACTTTCTTTTACCAGCTTAAAATGCTTTGACAGTTTCCCAAGGATTCCAGGATATGATGGACCAAACCTCTCAGTGTGTTACATAAGGCCTTTGATAACCCAGAACCAAATTCCTTCCCAGCCTCATCTTCTGATGTGTCCTCTGCCTTCATTCACCAAAAACCACATTGAACTTACCTTGTTTTCTAAAAGCATCTGCCTTCTTAGGCCATATCATTTGCATTTGCTACTCCTTCTCTAGCATATGCTTACTTTAGCTCTCCTTCTAGAACCACCACCACCACACCTCCCCTAAGATCTGTATGTTGTACCTGCATACCATGGCCGTGTAACAAATCATCACAAATTTAGCAGCTTGAAAGAGGATTTATAAACTCCCAGTTTCTATGAATAGGAATGCAGGCACAATATACCTATGTACTCTGGCTCCGAGTCTCTCACAGGCTGCAATAAGATGCCAGCTCCTGCCTCCAGAAAAATCTCCCTAGGAGCAGAACCCGCTCCATCTGGTATAGTGTTGTGGTCTCAGGTAAACATGCTGAGAGCAGAAACCAGGGGGAAACACGAGAAGCTGGAGAACTGTCACTTACTTTATCAAGATCTCCTAAGTACCTAGAAGTTCCTCTAATATCCTAGCTGCCAAATCAATTCTCAAAAGAAAATTCATTTGATGGAATTCATTTAGTTGCCTCAAAGGCAGTCTCTTGGGAGGCTCAGTTGGTTAAGCATCTGACTCTTGGTTTTGGGTCAGGTCTTGATTGCAGGGGTATAAGATCAAATCCCTCATTTGGCTCAGCATTCAGCATGGAGCCTGCTTGAGATTCTCTCTCTCTCTCCCTCCCTTTCTGTCCCTCCCACTCATGTACACACACACACACACACACATAAATAAATAAATAAATAAATAAATAAATAAATAGTTGTTGTTTTTTTAAAGGCAGTCTCTTGTGATGCCTGGGTGGCTCAGTCAGTTTAGCATCTGCCTTCAGCTCCCGTCATGATCCCAGGGTCTTGGGATCGAGTCCCACATTGGGCTCCTTGCTCAGCAGGAAACCTGCTTCTCCCTCTGCCTACTCTGCCTGTTCTGCCTGCAGCTTTCTGTGCTTCTGCTCTCCCTCTGACAAATAAATAAAGTCTTGAAAAAAAATAAAGGCAGTCTCTTGCTACAGAAATGCCTAATTACATGCAAAATTCTGGAACCCACTGACTTAATCTATTCAGCATATGGGGCATGGGATCACTGTGGAACAGAAGTAGGGAAGGTAACCCACACTACTGCTGTGAGGTATATAGTGTTCTGCCTATAAGTTTTATCCAGTAGCATTGAATGGTTTACCACCATTAGAGGAAAATGTTTGTCATGTAAAATGCTCTCAGGTGTCACTAGATCATTTGTTAAGATTCATTCCTTTCAAACACGTTTACTGAGCCCCTGCTTGGTCCAAAGTGGGAGCTCTGTCCTGAACACAGAGCTGGTCTTCTTCAGCTCCTTCTTCATGAAGTGGCATGTGGTGTGAAGCACTGGAAAGTGCTGCTGAGTGCCCACTAGCAAATGGCAGGACCCTAATTGGCTTATTTAGTTCCAATAGATGATCCCAGGGTTTGCTTCCACTCCCGAGAGCAAGCAAATTGAATAGTCTTTTTAATCCTTTTTATTATTTTAAAATATGACTATTACTAACTTATAGCAGATTAACTCTCTCCAGGCAGGTACTTGAAAGACAAGCATAATATCCACTCCAGGCTGGAAGAAACAAGCAAGCTTCCCCTTTCTTTAGAAATGTCATTTCACTGGAAATACCTGAAATTGATCTCTCCCTCAAGAATTAATAAAATGGATTTGTATGAATTCAAAGAAAGTATCTGGATTGGCAGACTCTAAACCCTCGCCCTGTGGAGAGGGCAAGAGGCACCAGCACAGTACAGTACTCACACCAGAGTGAACTTGAAGATAGGGTAGAAAGGACAATGCAGGGGACAGTGCCCAGCACAGTTGCCAGACTCTGATGGACACTCAGAAGTGTTCATTGCCCAAGAGACTCTGGCACTAGTGGCATGCACACATCACTGACTTGCTCTCAGGGGAGAATTCCGGCATCACAGGAAGAACCACAGGGTCCACTTCCACTGAGCTGGAAAGGGGACCTCCACTCTGTACCTCCAAACCTCCACCCTGCTGCTCTGGAAACATCCATGTAAAAAAGATGAGGCTGCTGAGATTAAACCCCCTCAATGTTCTGGGAACTTGGCAAGTGTCCATGTGTACACAGTGTATGACAAATGTCAGGCTAATCCTGACTCCCAGGGATCCTGAACTCATCTGCAGCCAAGGTCCCACCCACACCAGCTGAGGCATGAAGAGAGCCCACACAGGACAAATGAATCTGGGCACATGACGACTTCAGATTCTGAGAGGGTCAGGAGAGATTCCCAATGTCAAAGCAAAATGCTCCTCGGGCCATTCACCCCAGAGATGACAAAACTTCCATGGCCTTGCTGTGCCTCAGAGGGTACCTGGGAAGCCATCCT
Organism: Mellivora capensis; assembly: GCA_004024625.1. Taxonomy (NCBI): domain Eukaryota; kingdom Metazoa; phylum Chordata; class Mammalia; order Carnivora; family Mustelidae; genus Mellivora; species Mellivora capensis. The sequence goes on along the minus strand of PISX010032773.1, from coordinate 5,271 downwards.
TATAAGCTTTGTCACTTACTAGCTATAAACATTGGGAAAGTTACTTAGCACTGTGCCTCAGCTTCCACATCTATGAAATGGGAATCTTAACTGTACCTATCTCATTAAACTACTGTGAGAGTTAATAAGTTACTGCTTGGAGGAGAGTCTGGAACATAACCACTGAGAAGTGAGTAGTTTGGTTTATCTTCTGCTGGCTTGCCACTCTGTACCCTCCTGGAGTTCTGTATATTTGTACCTTCTGCACATTGGGTGTCACCCCCATACTTCCACTCCCCACTAATTTACAATCTCATTTCAGAGGACAAATGTGTTCATATTTTTTAAAACAGAGGTATATCTTTAAAAGAAGAACTAACTTAAGGGGTGCCTGGGTGGCTCAGATAATGATTTCAGGGTTCTGAAATGGAGATCCTCCTCAGACTCTGTGCTCAGCAGGGAGTCTGCTTCTCCCTCCTCCCTCTGCCCCTCCCTGGTACTCATGAGCTCTCTCTCTTTTTCTCAACTAAATAAATAAATCTTTGGAAAAAAATCCTACTTAGAAAGGATGGGTGGAGATTATACTGTGAGCCTTTATGTGTCTTCTCACACATAATCCCTGGTTATATATTGTATTTTAACTTTATTTTCCATTACAAATTATTTCTGTCTCCCCAAATTTTTTTAAAGATTTTATTTATTTATTTGACAGACAGAGATCCCAAGTTGGCAGAGAGGTGGGCAGAGGTGGGGGCGGGGGGAAGCAGGCTTCCCACTGAGCAGAGAGCCCAATGCGGGGATCAATCCCAGGACCCTGAGATCATGACCCGAGCCAAAGGCAGAGGCCTAACCCACTGAGCCACCCAGGTGCCTCTCCCCAAATTTTATTCATTCCAAATGCCTAGCAAAAACATCAAATACCCATTGGTTTCATTTATTTGAATAATAAATATTTGTTGACTTCACTGAGGTTGTTAAGGAAATAAATGGCTTAACCTTTTTGCTCAGTAAATAGGATATCTGTATCAGGGGCTAGATATAAGAAGATAAGAATAAAAATCAGCTTTGGACTACAGTTTCCCTGGGATCGAAGGTTGATTTTGGTACAAGCTTGCATGGATGTTGGTTCTGTTTCTTTATTTGGAACTCCAGAATTAATGGCTAAGAGCAATTTTAACTTTCCCAGAGGAGTCTGGAGCATTTTCCTGATGGCTAACTCTTTCTTTTGTGGGAACAGGGTAAGATAAAATCACAGCAGCCCACAGATAAACTGTTTCCATCTCTGAGCAGTACACAGAGATCCCTCTTCCTGAAGGTTCCTCTTGATAGTTCATGCAAGCATCAGCTAACATGCATTGAACACTTTCTTTGGTCCAGACTCTGGTCCAAGCAGTAAATCTGAATGAATTGCAGGTATATATTCCAGAGTGGTGTTCCCCATAGTTTTTCAATATTTTGCAACAAAACCCTCGAAGTTCAAAAAGCAAAAAAACCTATTTAAATGAAAATAGAAAATGCACCCAAGATGGGGAGAGAAAGGAACCCTTGTGCACTGTTGGTGGGGATATGACATGGAGCAGCCACTGTGGAAAATAGTATGGAGGTTCCTCACAAATACTAAACACACAACTACTATATCACCCAACAACTCCATTTCTGAGTATTTACCCAAAAGAATGGGAAGCAGGGACCTGAACAGATGTTTGTACACCCACTTTCATAGCAGCAGTATTTACAGTTGCCAAAAGGTGGAAACAACTCAAATGTCCATCAACAGATGAATGGGTAAACAAAATGTAAGATAGATAGGTAGATAGTTATGATAGAGTATTATTCTCCTTAAAGAATTCTGACACAAGCTACAACATGGATGAACCTTGAGGATATTATATTAAGTGAAATACACCAGACACAAAGAGACACATACTGTATAATTCCAAATGTATGAGGTATCTAAAGCAGTCAAATCTACAGAGATGGAAAGTAGAATGGTGATTGCCAGGGAATGGGGGAGGGGCTGGAACAAGGAGTTAGGATTCAATGGGTCTAGAATTTCAGTTCGGAAAGATGGAAAAGTTCTGGACATGAATACTAGTGATGGTTCCACAACTCTGTGAATATACTTAATGCCCTCTGAACTGCATGTTAAAATATAGTTAAAATGGTAAATTTTATGTTATATGTTTTACCACAATAATATAAAGAAAAAGAATTACACACCAAAGATCATTAGATATAGCTCAAATATCTTCTAAATGATATGTACTAAGCCAGCCCCCTCACCTGTCTCAAACCTCATGTTATGCCAGCATCAGTAAAAAGTTGGCTGTTTCAATAAAAGTCAAAGAAAGCCATCTTGAAAAAACTTTCTGCTATAATGTAGAATCTTAAAAGTTCTAACAGGGAGGATTTTAAAACCCAATATGATGTTAAATATTGGCATAGAGTTTGATTATAGATACTATGTATATGTTTATACTCTATCTCCTGTACATATTATAAAACAAGAATGAAAGTATATTTTTGAGGAGAAAAAAATAAAGAGATGTTAGATATTATACCGGCATTATTTACTGAAGTTGAACTTACCTATACCTAAGATCCTACAAATTCATTCATAAATTTGCCATTTTTAAAAATTCCAGCCAGGGTCATTGCTGTTCACTGAGAAGAATCATCTAAAAGCAACACTGAATGCTCACTCTGGACCATACGCCTGGGATCTGGGACTCCCCCTTCTTCCAGACAGAGGGTGTTGCAGTCACACTAAGCTTCCCATATTCTATGGGATGAATGTTTGTGTTCCTCCAAAATTCATATGTTGAAACCTAAGTTCCAATGTGATAGTATTTGAAGGTCCTTTGGAAGGTCATGAGGGTAGAGACCTCATGATGAAATTAATGCCCTTATAAGGAGAAAGGGACATGAGCTGCTCTCACCCAGTGTTCATGTTCTCTCTCCCTCTCTCTCTCTCTCCCCCAAGTGAGAACACAGCCAGAAGGTAGCTGTCTTTGAACCAAGATGGCCTTCCCAAAAACCTGATCATGCAGGCACCATGATCTCAGACTTCCCAGCCTCCAGAACTATACAAAATAAATGCTATTTAAGCCATCCAGTCTATAGTATTTTGTTAGAGAAGCCTGAACTAAGTCACCATAGAACCAGTGGCTTCTTCCCACCAGCAGGAGGGATTGCATGCCCTCATCGACTCAGAGGATCCTGACAGCCCCTGTTAATAATAGCTTGAGCCCAGTGGGGGAAGTACATATGCTTCAAGGTTGCCCTATAAAAAAGGAAGAATAAAAGGGACAAATCCCTCCACTGAAATACAAACTCAGTTTGAAAGACCTACCAGGGCCTGCCTCACAGTGGGTTGAGGGGTAGGGAGGATTTTTATTTTCTTGACTACCCTTGGTCTGCTTCACAGTCCCTTTCTTTAAGGAAGCTGATTTCCTAATCTCTGCTGTGAGATGGTGGAACTCTTCAGGCCCTGGTGCACAACACCAGGCTGTTTGGCCCTTGATTCTCTCTTCCTGTCAGTTGTGACAGCTGGGGAGAAGCACCGTTTCCTGTGACAGGAAGTCCTGTGAGAAGGCCAAGTCCCTGCCTGCCGATTTCTGAATTCAACACGTACTCACCTGGCATCCCAATCAGTCCAGAACTGATGAGAATATTAATATTCTCTAATTCTGGCATGATTACTGCATGCTCTTCTCCCACTCTCCCTTCATTTGCATCAGACTTTAAATGGAGAATATATTGAAATTAAATGTGCCAAGAAAGGGAAACACCAGGACAAGATAATATCTGCTCTGTGGGGAGCCTGCTTCCCCCTCTCTCTCTGCCTGCCTCTCTGCCTACTTGTGATCTCTGTCTGTCAAATAAATAAAATCTTTAAAAATAAATAAATAAATAATAATTATAAAGCAAACCCTCTGTAATTACCACCCAGGTCAAGCGATTGTGTGCCAGAGCATCAGAAGTCACCCTCCCTCCTGCATCCTTCCCAGACCACTACTCTGTCCACCTTAGAGGTCATCTACCCTTTTGTGATGTTAGTTTCCTTGCTGTCTTCCTAGTTTTATCACATCTGTATATATACCCCTACCTAACATACTCTGACTTTGCCTGGTTTTGGAAGTCATGTAAATGGAATCAGTTTTATGATATGACTTTTGTGTGTACATGTGTCTTGCAGTTTTGTGCAATATCACATTTGTGAGATTTATCCATTTGCTCGTTCTCATTAATGTATAAGATTTCACTGACTGTTTTTAATGAATGAATTTGATGAGCATTGGTATTGATATGTCCAATTTCAGTAAATAATGCCAAACTAGGGATGCCTGGGTGGCTCAGTCAGTTAAGCATCTGCCTTTGGCTCAGGTCATGGTCCCAGGGTCCTGAGATCAAGTCCCACATCAGGTTCCTTGCTCAGCAGGGAGCCTCCTTCTCTGTTTGTGTGCTTGCTCTCTCTCCCTCTCTGACAAATAAATAAAATCTTTTAAAAAAATAATGCCAAACTATTTTCCAAGGTGGTTTAATAAGTTCATCTGCCAGCTAGCAGTGTCTGAGAGTTCCTGCTGCTTCATAGTTCATCAATACTTGGTATTATCAGTCATTTGAATTTTACACATCTATCCAATGAGTGTGTAATTGACTCTCATTTGAATTTGCATTTTTCTGATTACAGTTGAGTTTGATTTTTTCATGTCCATTAGCTATTTACATATCCCCTCTTGTGAAATACCAGTTCAAGCTTTTTGCCCAATCCTCCTTTGGGTTTTCCATCTATTCATTTGCAGGAGCTCCTTAAACATTCTTGACACTTTCTCTTTTTCAGATAAGTATGTCCATAGTATCTTCTCCTACTAGGTGTAATTGCCTCTTCACTCTCTTTAATGGAGTCTTTAGATGAAATTTGCACTGAAGTATAATGTATCCAATTTTGTCAATACTTTTCCTTTTGGCTAGTAGATTTTGCACCTTTTTATAAAACTCCTCCCTATGCCCCAGGCTATAAAGATTCCATCTTAAGACTGTCTTCTAAGGCAACTGCTCTGGAAAACAGCGTGGAGGTTCCTCAAAAAGTTGAAAATAGAACTACCCTATGAGCCAGCAATAGCACTACTGGGTATTTACCCTAAAGATACAAACGTAGTGATCCGAAGGGGCACGTGCACCCGAATGTTTATAGCAGCAATGTCTACAATAGCCAAACTATGGAAAGAGCCTAGATGTCCATCAACAGATGAATGGATAAAGAAGATGTGGTATATATACACGATGGAA
>PISX010032772.1:0-15833 GCA_004024625.1 Mellivora capensis | reverse complement strand
GCACGGAGTGCGGCATGGAGTTCAGCCAGATCCACCACCTGAAGCAGCACTCCCTCACCCACAAGGTAGGGCCGGTGGGGGGTGCCAAGCCACCTGCACTGGGCGGGGGAGGGTTGGTGGGGGGAGGGGGGGCTAGCCACTTGCCCTCCTGGGGCTGTTGGGGGAGGGGACCTAGCTGCCTGCCCTCCCCAGGGGCTGCTCTGGCACCTCTGCCCCTCCCCGCCACATGCTCCCCAGCTCCTCTTCTCCCCCCCGCCCAGGGGCCTGGCCCCAGGCCTGAGGCTCTTCCCTCTCCTCCTGCAGGCCTTTCGTCCAGTGCTCCCCAAAGTCCTGCTTCAGATCCCTTAGGGAGCAATAGAGACGGGAGGCAGATGAACCTGTCGTGTTTATAATTACATATTCATTCGGAGCCGTATTAGAAAAAAAATAGAGTTGAAACTCAGGGCTTTTTTTTTTTAACAGTAAAACTTAATTTTTTGAAGTTTTTTTTTTAAGATTTTTATTTATTTATTTGACAGAAAGAGATCACAGTAGACAGAGAGGCAGGCAGAGAGAGAGAGGGAAGCAGGCTCCCTGCTGAGCAGAGAGCCCGATGTGGGACTCGATCCCAGGACCCTGAGATCATGACCTGAGCCGAAGGCAGCAGCTTAACCCACTGAGCCACCCAGGCGCCCAGTTTTTTAAGTTTTTGAATGAAATGTTGGAGGAGCCCTAGCAGACCCTGGGGAACCCAGTTGGAGAACCTCCGAAGCAGCCTGCCCTCCAGGAGGGCGGGGGCCATGGGGCAGTGGACGAGACGATCAGAAGTGGAGAAGGTTTCCTTTGCTCCTTGTAATTACAGAACTGTAATTACACACAGAACTGTGTCCAAACCTGTGGTTTCCCTTTAGGAAAAAGCTTAAATATATTTCATTTTAAAAGGGAACCGAAAGAAGGAAAAATATCTGTTATGGAAAAGGACAGAAACCCTTTTCCTCTGTGTCCTCGAGCCATCACTTTGACCCACTGTCCCCCCCCCCACTTTGACCCACTGTCTTTCAGCCACTGTCACCCCCTCCCAGAGCCCCTTCTGTCCAGGCTGATGGAATGAGGCCTTTTGGATCCCACAGCCTCACTTGGCCCTCAGCATACACCGTCATTTCCACCCCGAATCCAACCAACTTCACGTTTTGCAGCTCAACATACAAGAGCTCCCTTGTTCCATAATGGCAGCTGTAGGCCGCTCGGGGTCCCGCCTGCGTCCTCACCTCTCCCAGTGGACGCCGCAGCGAGTGGTGGGGTTGGGGGCACAGCCCGCTGGCCGGAGACTCCCTCCTGCCCCACCCGGGGACTGTCTTCCTCTAGAGCAGAGATGACTTGTAGGCTTTGGCCACTGCTCCCCAGTCAGTAGGGTATAGCTGCCCAGAGTGTGATGTTAAGAAGGATTCTGAAGCCGAGTCCAGGCTCGGCCATAAAAGTGGGATCGTGCGTCGAGTGAAACCAGACAACTGACTGACTTGATGTCTGCAGGGGGGAGGGTGGGAGCCATAAGCACACGGACCCTCTCTGTGCCATTTTTCTCCTCTACTAAAAAGCCCCATGAGTCTGCAAAGTGTTAAAAGAGAAATAATACCGTGAAGAAAAACCGAGAATAAAAATCAGAGGCCGGCAAGATGGAAAACATGCCTGTCGTCAGCCAGGATTTGCACAGCGCGTGCATATATGCACTTAGGGAGTCAGCGCCCCGAGGCGGGGCCCCCTGGTGGTCAGACACACCTTCAGTGTGTCCCCCGAGTGCAGACACACAGCGCACAGCCCCGTCTGCTGAAGGAGGTAGACACAGGCGCTGCTGCCTTGTAATACAAAACTCTGTCCCACGTAAGCAATCTGGACAGCAGCTGCGACCCCACACGCGTATCTGTCCCACTGGGGGTCTACTATGTGACTGGCTCAGCAGAGAGATCAAGTCCCAACGTTTGTCCTTACTTTATTCCCCCAACAATACATCGGACCCCCTGTGCCCACGACACCCTCTCCCACTCTGGGGTCCCCTCCAGACCATGGACAAGCCTGTTACAGTCAAACTAGAGGCTTTGCCGCTGGAAGCATTGTCTCCCAGGGCAGGTGTCCCAAAATACTTCAGTGGTAAGAATTATCTCAGCGACCTGTTGAGACTAAAAATCCCTGGGCCTGCTGGCCCGGCCCCTCCAGGGAGGAATCTTCCAGAGGCTGTGTGGGCAACAAGGCGGTTGGTTCTTATCACCAGGAAAGCTTGGGAAACTCTCAAGAGATTTGAGAACGCTGCATTCAGACCCAAGTGTCATTTTTCTTTCTTTTTTTTTTTTAATATTTTATTTATTGGACAGAGAGAGACACAGTGAGAGAGGGAACACAAGGAGGGGCTTAGGAGAGGGAGAAGCAGGCTTCCCGCTGAGAAGGGAGCCCGAAGCAAGGCTCAATCCCAGGACCCCAGGATCACGACCCGAGCTGAAGGCAGACACTTAACTGACTGAGCCACCCAGGCACCCCTGAAGTGTCATTTTTTTCCTTAGTGTCCATACTTTCCATCAGATTCTCAAAGGGGGTCCATGAACCAGAAGGACCACTGAGACAGAACACTGAGGGGAAAAACACATACATGTGCCCTTGACCTGAGGACAGTCCACCAGGCTGTGGCTGTCTCCTTGACCACAGATCCCAGGTGCCTGGCGTGACGCTGCCCAATAGATGGTTCCTGGATGAACAAATGAATGAACGAATGAAGGAGTAAACACATTTGCCTTGGGGCAAACCTAGAGGTATACCTGCCCAGGTGGGCAGGAGACAGCAGGTGTGTGGGTAGGAACCAGAAGGCTTTCTGGAGTCGGTGGCCCTGTCCCGACATTCTCCCAGTAGCTTTCCACGAGTGGGACCCATCCAGAACACCCCCAGGAAGTCGCTTTCTGGAAGCGGTGCATACACTCAGACACTGTGCCCCCACCCCCGCGCACACCCGCACTCTTCTAGAGGCCCTGCGCATCGTGTGGCCTGACCATCATCTCTACCCCTCCCCCTGGCCCCCTCCAGGGAGTGAAGGAGTTCAAGTGTGAGGTGTGCGGCCGGGAGTTCACTCTGCAGGCAAACATGAAGCGACACATGCTGATCCACACCAGCGTCCGGCCCTACCAGTGCCACATCTGCTTCAAGACCTTCGTGCAGAAGCAGACCCTCAAGACCCACATGATTGTACACTCGCCTGTGAAGCCATTCAAATGCAAGGTACGGGGCTGCCGGGGTCCCTGGGCAGGATGTCCCCATGGGCGGCCCTGGGTGGGCATGACCGTGGCAGCTGGGACCTGCCCAGAGCTGACCAAGCAAGGGGAGCCCAGTTTGGGGTGAAAATGCCTAGCCTCAGGGTTGCAGGGGGGGTCACTGTGGGTCATGGTGTTCAGAGCCTGTATGCTGTTGAGGTTGTATTTTTTTGGAAGGTGGGGAGGGGGTGAAGTTCCCCGCACAGCCAAAGGGGAGAAGCCCAGGCATGGGATTCAGTGTGGCTGGAGACCCCAGTCCTGGGTTTCTGGTAACTCTGGCTCAGGTAGAGTGGAGCAGTGACCAGCAAGAGGTGGCTTGGTTCTTTGATTCTCAGGCCTCTGGGGTTGGTCACCTAGGAAAGGACAGAGTGAGCACTGTCCATAGCGAATGGGATTCAAGCCCCAGCAGGGAGGTGGGAGCGGGCTGGGGGTGGGGGAGGGGCGGGCGCCCCCCCCCCCCAAGGTTCCTGATGCCCAGTCGGCGTGTTGCAGGTGTGTGGCAAGTCCTTCAACCGCATGTACAACCTGCTGGGTCACATGCACCTGCACGCGGGCAGCAAGCCCTTCAAGTGCCCCTACTGCTCCAGCAAGTTTAACCTCAAGGGCAACCTGAGCCGGCACATGAAGGTCAAGCATGGTGTTATGGACATCGGCCTGGACAGCCAAGGTGGGTGGGCCACGCACAGTGGGCGGTGCCAGAGCGGTCCTACCAGAGCTCACTCGGGAGCCTCCTGTCCAATCAGGGGCGGGGGGAGGCTGGCCAGGCCTGAGACCTCACTGGGCTGGGCTGCGGGCTGGCGGGGAGGCGCCCTGGAAGGTGGTGCTGACGATGGGGCGTGTATGTATTCTTCAGAGGACTTCAGCCGGCTCACGTAAACTATGATAAATAAAAATACTAACCACTATTGATTGAGTGCTGACTGTGTGCCAGGCCTTTATTAACTCAGGGGCTCCACACGGGGAGGTCGGCTCTGCTGATCATACCCATCTTACAGATGCGGAAACTAAAGGACAGAGAAGTTAGGTAACTCAGGGAGGATCACAACACCTGGGCGTGGGGGGAGGACAGACACTTGTATGACTGTGACAGTGACATTTAAAAGAAACTCTTGGCTAGGAAAGGAAATAAAAAGGGAAAGGGCAGCCGGAGAGATGAGGGAAGCCGGGTGAGATCCCACTCCCAACTATGGGAGGGTGGGTGGACAGCCCTGGGGAGAGCTCTGAGCTTCCCAGCGGCCAAGGCAAAAAGTGTGACCACAATCCGTCACACTCTTCATGGTGCTCGCCAAAGACGATGTGGGCCACGTACTCAGAGGAGGAGCCTCACCTCTGCAGTCAGTAGCTGTTTCATAGGCTGGTGTTGTGACATCCCTAAATGTGAGCGACAGCCTGTGCCCTCCACACTCATCAGTCGTGGAAGAACATTAGTCTCTCTAGCTTATTGAGGGGAGGAGGGACTTTAGAGATTCTGCTGGGAGAAAGAGCTGATGACACCTTGGAAAGGCTCCCTGGGCGGTCTGGGTCTGGAGCTAGCTGACCGTGTGGCATGCCTTCTCAGACCAAGTAGCAGGGAGCAATACGGGTGAGTTAACCTGCCTGGATGGCATTACTCGCTGGCAGTCAATCAGAGGTTGGGGGGGGGGGTGGCTGCAGGCACCCTAACTTGGTTTTGCAGCAGCTAACCAGGGAGTGGCCTGGGTTTTCTGGCAGAAACGGGTGTCCTCGGTTTTCTATTCTTGTGAGCAAGGATGCAACCCCATTAGCTGCACAGACGTGCTCCCTACAGCCCTTTCCAACTCAGAATGTGGTATGAGAACCAACAGTGTGTGAGCACCGGCTGGGATGTTGCTGGAACTGCACACTCAGCCCTCCCGCACACCTGCCGAATCAGAATCTGCATGTCAAAAAAGATCCCAGGGCGATGTGGCACAGGAGAGTTTTAGAGGCCCGAACTTTGGTTTGCATTGGAATCACCTGGAAATCTGTTCAAACAAATGGCAGGGCTCCACCCCTGGAGCATCTGAATCTGTAGGTCTGGGATAGGGTTGCAGAATTTGCATTTCCAGCAGGTTCTCAGGGGATACCAAAGCTGCCAATCAGGGACCTCACTTGGAGAACCTTTGATCTGGACTTTAAAAGTCTGATTCTCAAACTTGGCCGTGCATCAAAATCACCCGGGGAATTTTTAAAATGCTGATGCCTGAGTCCCAACTCCAGAGAGTCCGACTTAAGTGATCGGGCATATGGCCTGGGATCAGCACTTTAAAGCACTTTAGATAATTCTGTGGTACTAGGGTCTGACAAGCCACAGTCTAGCAGACCCTCCATGTACCTAACCCAACCAGGAGGGACCGGAGCAGAATTTGTCCTTTTGGAAACAGCTGTCCCTGCACACGTTGCTCCCAGGGGATGGTGGAGGCACACACACTCTTTCTCTCTGAGGTCGGTAACCGGGATGCATGGGACTGCTTTCTTCCCGACTGTCCAGATGACAGGAGTAAAGGAGTGGTTGTCACTGGAATGGCTGGGACCCAAGCCGGCCTCCTCTCACATACAGCCTTGGTCTAAAAAGCTCGGGCTTCACACTGATGCAGGAGGAAGGCAGTGTATATCCTAGATGGAACCATCTAATAAACTGGAACTATAATTTGGGAGATGGATCAATGTCCTTGTAAAAAATGGTATGCTATTAGCTTGTTTTTAATGTTTAATCAACTGCATTATATGATGGTATGGCACTAGGATTTTCAGGAAGACACAGCCTAGTGTCTTTAAGATTTCAAACTGCTGACCTTGTTTTATAAAGTCAGGAAGACTCATGGCGGGTCAGATGCTCTGGGCATGCCTAGTAGACCTGCCACACTCGGACTGACGTAAGCAATAATGAAATAGATTCACAAAGGACTTGAAATCCCGGCCGTCTTCAGAGTTGGCTGATTGAGCCCCTCAACAATGACACCAGGGCAAGGTTCCCTCTGTCTGTTCACAGCATTAGCTCTGATTAGCTCTGATTTTCCTCATGGTCACAAGATGGCTGCCATTGCTCTTCTTTCCCTTTGCACAACCAGTGGGAAAGTAAGAGCCTCTTCCCTTTGCTCTATGAAACTGATTAGAATTGTGTGAATTCAAAAAATTCACAAGCAGGCCTCTCCTCATGATTAACTGGCCTGAATTCATTCCTGAACCACTCGTTGGCAAGGGACAGAATTGCCTTTAGACCACTGGTTCTCAGCTGGGGGTGAGTTTGCGCCCTTGGAGACATTTGGCCAAGTGTAGAGACATTTTTGGTTGCTGTACCTGCGGTGATGCTACCAGCATCTGGCTGATAGAGACCAGGGAAACTGCTAGCCATGGTACCATGCACATCCTAGCGCCCCCCGCCCCCGTCCCCCGAAGCAAAGAATTATGGCCCAAAATGTTAATAGTGCCAAAACCCTGCCTTAGACTTGTTAGGACCACCCCCTTGACCGGGGTCTGTTTGTCCCCAAAACACATCACTTCTCCTAGGTGCACTGGGGCTCAGCCACAGTCCTTGCCAGCCAGTTTCCCAGGATCCCCAGATCATACCCCGGGCTTCCCTCCCTCCCTCTAATGGAAGGTAGCCCCAGGCCGCCTCTGTGGAACTTTCCATCTGGCTTTTGTTCTGACGCTAAGAACTTTATAGTAAGATTTCAGATTGACTCAATTACAAGAGGCCTCTTCGAGTTTTTGCCTCGTGCATCTCTGTTGACCTACCTTGGGTGTTTGTCCTTGAAGAGCAAGTCCCAGGGAGACCACTGGGCAGAGCCGGCTTAAAGCACGAAGGCAGGTAGGAAGCCAGAGGTGAGAAAGGGCTCCCTCCGGCCATTTGAGGCAGAGCAGCACAGTGGATCAAAACAACAGCTGGGTACCCTTTGGCAAGTTGATTAACCTCTCTGAACTTCCTTTTGGCCTCCTCCATGGGATTGCTGTGAGCGTTCAGGAGACAGTGTATGGAAAGTTCCGGGTATGCAGTAGGGGCTAAATGAGTGTGTAAACATGATATAGAGCAGCAGGCTTTCATGTGGCCAAGGGGAGCAATGCGAAACACTGCAGAGGATGCATAGGAGAGCAAACGAGAGTTCAAGGCCAAGCCTGCACCGCTCCCCCTTCCCCACGCCCCCCTCCCCAGCTTTAGCGCTCAGGTCTGGTGACACATCTGAGAAGCCTGGGGCTTCCTGGCGCAGGAAGGAAGAGAAGCGGTGGAGAATCCTCTGGAAGCCATGACTAGAAATCCTTTCTTGACAGAGGTCCTCGGCGTCCATGTAGAAGTGACTGGCTCTTCCCGGGAGGCGGCCTCCAGGCCTAACTGTGCCCCTGTCTTGCAGACCCCATGATGGAGCTGACAGGCACTGACCCCTCCGAGCTCGACAGCCAGCAGGAGATGGAAGACTTCGAGAACGCCTACGCCTTCGCAGGTGTGGAGAGCAGCGCCGAGGCCAGCGTCCTCACGGAACAGGCCATGAAGGAGATGGCCTACTACAACGTGCTATAGCACAAGCTGGGCCGTCCAGAGGGGGCGGGGAGGGCGGGGGACGTGCGGGGAGACCCACGTGCTGCGGGCCACCCCTCCCGCAGCGGAGAAGCTACTGCCCCACTGTCCGAAGCCCTCCTCCCCTCCCACCGAGTCGTTTGCACCACTAGGGACTTGTAGACCAAATGGAGACTGTGCTGGCCTCAGCTGTGACCCAGGGACAGGCCCCAGGCATCTGGGGAAGGAAGGAGAACACAGGGAGCCCAGCTCTGGGTCGCCCTGGCCTGCTGCTGTGGGAGAGTGGGAAAAATGCTGGCGGGGGCCATCTGGGGCCAGGACACTAGGGCCCAGGTCCTCAGGTCTGTCCAGGCCCCCCAAAGCTGGGGCAGCAGTGTGGGCGGGGCCTCCCGATAGCCCCTCAGGGGTCCTGGCACTGGAGGAAGACAGAACTGGAGCCTGGCCTTGTTTCCCTTCCGCACCAACTCCTGCCTCTAGGGATGTCTGAGCTCCTGTGCTGGTCAGCATTGCCCGCCCCACCCCTGCCCTATCCCCCCACCAGGCCCTGGGCTGGGAAACGCTAGGGTCCCAGAGCCCCCTTCCCCACCCCATCCGTCAACAGCCAGGCAGGGCCCCCCCTGCCTTCTACCTCCTGGTGCCTCCCACGCTCTCCGGAGCCAGGCATGCATGCAGCCCAGTCCTGGCCTCAGGAAAGCGGGGTATAGCCCAGCCCCAGCCGGTGTCCTCCCCAGCCAACCCCCCGAAGGCCCCCACCTTCCAGCAGGTTGAAAGTGGGTGTCCCTAAAGTAGATTTCAGCACATGTCATCCAGTTCCTTGCTGAATGGGGTCACTGCACCAGGGTCCCCCAACGTTGAGTAGAGCAGGGACGTGCCTTTGGCTGGGCACTCGCTAAGTAGACGGAGGCCCCTCGAGTGAGGGGCAGGGGACCGAGAGGGGCTGTCCTCAGAGGCGGCCCAGGAGCACCTTGGGGTGGCTGGGGTGCTGTATTATTGACAAGTATCCGTGTTGAGGAAGCGGACAGCCAAGAGTCAACAGGTTCCCAAGAAGAGCAACTGAGTTAAAAAGAAAATGAAGACCATAGAGAAAAAAAAATTTTTTTTGAGCAAATGGGGTATTTTGAAGGTAATTTATTTTTTTTTCCTTTCCACTTCTGTGTCGCCTGTTTTCTGATGGAGATCATTTTCGTTTTCCAAACGGAAGCTCCCTCATGTGCTGTGCGTGCTTCGTGCCTCCCCAACCTCAAGCGAGCGGGCGGCTGGCGGGGCAGGACTCAGGCACGGAGGGGACGGGCTGCCGGCAGGGAGCCTCGGGGCCGGGGCAGGAGGCGGGAGGCCGAGCCGGGCAGGCCCTTGGCCCCTGCCCGGTCCCTCCAGCCAGTGACTTGCGTGGCACCAGTGGCGGGAGCCGCTTGGTTCTGCTCAGCCGGCGGCTCGGTCCCTTGCTGGCCCGTTCCCCTGGCCTCCGTCCCCAGGCCAGCTCCCGCCCCGGGAACTGAAGACAGGCTGCCCAGGGCATGAAGTAGCACATTCAGGAACCGCTAGGGCACCCGGACTCCTGCCCACTCGCCTCCCGAGGCCTCGGTGGGGAGGGGCAGGCAGGGCTGTCCCCAAAGGCTCGAAGGAGGTGAAGCCACCAACTTCAGCCCGGAAACCAGGAAAGGAGGGGTAACAGCCGGGGTGGACGGGAGGACCAGCCGGAAATGCAGCTGTCCCCAAAGCTGTATCCTTAGTGAAGGACCAAGCCAGGCTTCAGGGTGGCTGTGATCAGGACTGAGGGGAGGACAAGGTGGCCTCGGGAGCAGGCAGCCAGGTGCCCCTTCCTTCTCTGCTAAACCTCCCGCCAAGGGGCAGCAGACGAGAGGGCTGGGGGCTCACGGGAGCCTTTCCCCTCCAGAACCCTGAGGCCCTCCCCCCAGCCCCCCAGGTGCCCGCCATGATGACCCTCAGGTGGCAGTGACCCCGTCACTGTAGAAGACATTTTCTCCTGCTGAGCAGAAGCCTCACCCCCTGCAAACTACCTCTTCCCACAATGTCTTTCTCCCCTGGTACCAAAAAGAACCCTGTACCTCCTCGTCCTCCTCCTCTTTCCTGCCAGTGCAGCGGCCTTGGTTGTGGAAACCCAAGGGAGAAGGTCTGGCCCCCAGGGTGGGGCTCTCCTTTCCTCCCCCAGCCCCGCCATCAGCACTGCCCCTCTGCGAGGTTCGATACTTGAACGCCCCCCTGCCCTGTGCCTTGGACCCAGGCAAAGCGAAGAGAAGGAAACAGCACAACTCACACACCTGAGCTGGGGGGTGGTCTCGGCAAGGCTCCTGTCCTCACCCCTCCCCCGACCTTTCAAGAGAGGCACGAGCGCGGCCTCTTGGGTGACTTGGAAACTCCTGGACAAATTCCATCCTAACTTATTTTGACGTGTATACAAACCACCTGTTTAGAAATTCCACTTGTGCAAAGCCCTACTGTGTTTTTATGTTCCCGTTTAAAAGAGAAGTTTACTTAGCAATAATTATAAATAAATGAATATTCTTTAGCGAGGTGACTGTGAGTGCTTCTTCCCCTGGTTCTTGAGGACTCGGTCCTCACCCCTCCCCCACAAGGAACCCGAAACAAGGCTTCCCAAACCCCGCACAGCAGGGGGATCTCTCTCCAAGGAGGGGAAGAAACCCAGACCATCCTTTGCCTCATTGGGGATGGCCACCTGCAAGGGCCAGGTGCCTACCGGGAGCTGCTCCCAGAGCCCCCAAGAGCCAAGGGCCCAGACCCCAGAATTCCCACCACCTGCAGAGAAAAGTCACTTCCCCTCCTGACCCACCAACAGAGCACCAGGACCAAAGCCAGCTTACGATGCCAGACTGCACTCGGAGGCTGCCAGCTCCCTGTGATGGGCAAGAAAGGGCCGGAAACATTGCGCTTTGCCCCAGGAGATGGGCCTAAGCGGAGCTAGCACACCAGCTTTCCTCCTACAGCCCTGGGAGTTCGGTGGAGTTGGCGGAGGGAGTAAGTAGTCCCTTGACCAGATGGAGGCCACTGGAGCGAGTCGGGGCTAGAGCCCATCTCCAGGCTCCCAAGGTCCCAACTGTCCAGTGTCAGGAGCCATGAGAGTCCCCCCGAGACTGGGGAAATGGACTTTGGGTTGCCAAGTATTTATTGTAGCAAGTGAAGGGTACCAGACACCAAGTCGAATGCAATCCCTGCATGAAAGCCAGCCCTTCCAACAGATCTCTTCAGCTTTACAGCCACTTGATAATCTTACCTTTCTTGTTGTGCCAAAGAACAGTGAAGATGAACCCGAGTCTGGGACCCAGTGGTCTAGACTCTGTGGGGCCCCCCCAGCCTGGGTCCGAGCCCCAAGCCTCAGGCAGCCATGGAGGGGACGCAGGGGCCGCTGCTGTGTGGGACCCATTTTGAAGACCAAGAAAAGGGCACGGAAAGAGATCTGGAGACGTTGAGGTGAGAACCAACAAAGTAAAACACCAAAATCTCACAGGAAGTGATGGCAATCCCAAAGAGAGAGGAGGATACAGTAACGGGGTTGTGCTAGGTCATTCCAGGGAGCCCACAGGCCTACACACCCCGAGTCCCAGCAGCTCGTCAGGTAGCTCTGAGGGAATTCAGGACGCTCACGCTACTGCCTGGTCCCCTCCCCTCGAGGTGGCCCCTGACGGATGGACTCCCGGGATACAGGCCTGCGGCATCCCAGTCTGTCCTGGGTAGAACCTACCAGTCCTTGAGGCCCTCTGTCTCCGGGGCCCGGGCTGGGCGGCCTCCTTCCCCCAGGCACAAACACAGCAGCCGATTTTTGTGAAGAGCTGTTTTAGTAGCTAAATGTGGCACCGGGTGCTCCAAGGGCAATATAAATTACAGTATGCAAAACACACTGACGGGCTGAGGTAAAACACGCTGTTCCCTCACATCACCATGAGGGGAAACACAAAGATATTAAAAACATCTTGCTTATAAAAAATGTCCCCTAGAAAGGCCTGAGAGGGGGGTCACTCAGCGGCCAGCTCGGCCCGGCCCAGCCCCCACTAGTGGCCCAGAGCCTTGTCCAGGTTGTTCTTGATGGTGTCCAGGAAGTCGGAGGTGTTCAGGAAGTGCTCGTTCAGCTTCACACTGCCGAGAGAACACGGTTCGCGTGAGGAACAGCTCCCGCCAGGCCCTTCCAGGGCAGAGCCGGGGCTCAGGAAGCTGGGGGGGCGCTGCCCCCCGGGCCCGCAGGGAGCGGCGCACCCGGGCCACCTGTCAGAGGCTGCCCAGAGCCCACGGCGGCCTAGAGTTGAGCGAGCACTCGTACGGAAGGGGAGGGCAACGCTCGAGCCACTAGGCATGGGGACAAACTCACTGGGCCTCAGGACTGTGGGCCTGTCCCACCTCGGGCCCTTGGCAGCGAAGCCCATTCCAGAAGCAGCCTCTAAGAGGAGCCTCGGGCTTCTCCCCACCCAGCCCCGAGGTCCCCGAAGGCCAGCCCCACCCTCTGCCACAGGCCACTCACTTGCTGAGGCCATGGATGCAGCCCGCCAGGTCCTTGGTCATGGCTCCGCTCTCCACCGTCTGGACACACACTTTCTCCAGGGTCTGAGCAAACCTGCAGGCGGCGCGGCAGAGTGAAGCCCCAGCTCACAGCGCCTGGGCCCGGACCCCGCGCTGGGCCAGCTCGGGCCCCCTCCCGCTGCGCTCACCTGATGAGGTCCTGGTTCCCGTCCAGCTTCCCCCGGTGCTCCAGGCCCCGTGTCCAGGCAAAGATGCTGGCAATGGGGTTCGTGCTGGTAGGCCGGCCCTGGGGGAGGGGGGGGCGGGCAGGGGTCACAGGGGGCTCAGGAGCCAAAGCAGCCGACAAGGGGGCCACCTGGATACAGGAGCCCGCCCCCAGACTGACAAGCCAGACCCAGCTTCCCAGTGGGTCCCGAGCCCCTGGGGTAGAAGCACATGTGACCACAGTCTTCCCACTCACTTTCTGGTGCTCCCGATAGTGGCGTGTGACTGTCCCATGAGCAGCTTCAGCCTCGATGGTCTTCCCGTCCGGGCAGACCAGCACAGACGTCATCAGGCCAAGGGAGCCAAAGCCTGTGGATGGGAAAAGCCCTCCTTTCAGTGCCAACACCACTCTGCAGACCACCGGGTTGAGCCCACCTGCCCTCCTACTTGGGAGCTGCCTCTTAGCTCAGGACCCCCAACGGCGCCTGGGGCAACAGCCCCCGTTTCAGGCTTGTCTACCCTTGTGAGTCTCCGGAGCCCCGCACAGGGCAGTGGGTGTTTATCAGCCTGTGAACATACATCTGTGTCCCCGCCGCCAGGTGTCCCCGAGCCTGTGGCCCCCAGGGCCCCAGACCCCAAGAGTTCCGTCCCCCCACCCCCTCTGGCCTGGCTCATAACCCAACAGCCCGTTCAAGCAGAGAGCAGAAGACTGCACAACCGTCACTTCTAGCCACTGCTCTTTTAGGTGACTTTAAAGTTTAGACTTATTTCCAAATCTCCCCAAATCCAGATGTCAACCTTTCCCATGGTCAAGGTCTCCTGGGGTTCAAAAGCACCCCGTGGCACCAAAATAAGAATTCTAAGTCCCAAGAATGAGAAAAAAGTGAAAAAAAATTTTTTTATTGGGGCCCCCGGGTGGCTCAGTGGGTTAAAGCCTCTGCTTTAACATGGGATCAAGCCCCACGTCGGGCCCTCTGCTCAGTGGGGAGCCTGCTTCTCCCTCTCCCTCTACTCATCCCCTTGCCCCCCATCCCACTTGTACTCTCACTTTCTCTCAAATAAATAAATTAGTAAAAAACTTTTTTAAGATTTTATTTACTGGACAGAGACAGCAAGAGAGAGAAAGCACAAGCTGGGGGAGCAGCAGAGGGAGAAGGAGAAGCAGGCTCTCCACTGAGCAGGGCTTAACGATGAGCCACCCAGGTGCCCCAATAAATAAAACTTAAAAAAAAAAAAAAAGGGCGGGGGGCGCCTGAGTGGTTCAGTGGGTTAAACCTCCGGCTTCGGTTCAGGTCATGATCTCAGGGTCATGGGATCGAGCCCCGCATCGGCCTCTCTGCTCAGCAAGGAGCCTGCTTCTCCCCTCTCCCTCTGCCTGCCTCTCTGCCTACCTGTGATCTCTCTCTCTGTCAAATAAATAAATAAAATCTTTAAAAAAAAAAAGAAAAAGGAAATTAGTTGTCTAAGAATGTCTGTGGCTGGCAGAGAGGGTGTTTACTGGACCCTCACGCTCACCAATTCCTTATTACTTAAGGATAACTTTCATGCCTTTCTCTTGTCTGCTGTCTTTTCATCCTTCCATCCTAGATAGGAATTGTTCTAGCGAGAGGATCACCACTGCACTTACTGAAATAATAAAGCCAAAGGTTTTTATAAAACATCAGGCCCCTAGGCTTTTTCCTCACAACCTGGGTGGAGTTCACTTTCCTCCTTATCAAGAGCTAGACTTCAGCCCCTCTCCTGTGAACTCGCTTCTCCTCCCTCTCTGCACTTCCCATGTTGTCGACTCCCACAGCCTTTCCAGCTCTCGTTCCCAACAGGACTGGGCTAGTTCTCACAGCTACCTATCTGATGGCCTCATTCACACTCCTGCTGCAAGCTAATTTGTCTCATAAGACACTCTAGGGCTTGGGGCTTTGCCACCTTCCCCAATATTCTGCATCCAACAGATTTACTGTGCAAAATGAATTCTCTGTGCCTCAAAAAGCACCCGGTTGTGCTCAATCCCATTTTTCTCCCGGAGCCAAACCTAGCCCAAACCCGGAGCCATAGTCACCTGGCCCACGGACAGGAACAACCTCAAAGCTGACACACCTAGCCCTTTAGAACTTGAATTCCTATGTTCTCCCTTCTCTGTGACAGTAGCCTTAGTAATGCACTAGTCCAAACCTAATCTGGGAAGCCTTCCTCCCTCAGATGTCAGAGAGTTCCTGCCCTCTGCTGTCCATGCAAAAAGGGTCTGAAAAATCCCGCAGCCAGAGAAGACCAACAACCCACCCCCTTGGGGAACAATGCTCCCAGCGTACCCTGCGCCAGGATGTCCGACTGCACATCTCCGTCATAGTTCTTGCAGGCCCACACGAAGCCGCCCGAAGACTTGAGGACCTGAGCCACCATGTCATCAATGAGCCGGTGCTCATACCAGATCTTATTCTTGTCAAAGTCAGTCTTGTAGTGCCTGGGAGCAAAAGGGCCTGTTGTGGGGAGAGGGTGGGAGGCTGACAGGTTGGGGCTCTCCACCAAGCTCAGAGCTGACCCAAATCTACCGGGACAGTGGCCCCCCCGTAGGCTGGGGCTGGGGGGGACAGGCAAGAAAGGCTGTGGAATCCTTAGGGAGCAATAAAGTGAGAGGCTGTTACTTCTCAAAGATCTCCTGGAAGATGTCCTTGAAGCGCCCGTCGTAGGCTTTCAGGATGGTGTTCTTGGTGCTCATGTAGAGTGGCCACTTCTTCTGGATGGCGTATTGGAAGCAGCTGTGTGCAAAACCGGAGATGGACTGCAGGGGGAGAGAGAGAGGTCCCTGGTGTGCTCCCCAGCCTGGGGACCACCAGCCCTTTCTGGTCGCTGGGCACCAGGCCCGACCCCTGGAACGGCATCCCTTCCCTCCCCACCACCGGCCCTGACACCCTGGAGGGAGCAGCAACTGTTTCTACTGGCCCAGCAGCCTCCTCCCAACTTCTGGGAGAAAGCAGCCCCTCAAGTTTGCTTTGGGAAACTACCCTCCTCTCCCCATTTCTTAGACCATATGGCTGGGGTGGGTCTCATCCCCCCAACACCCGCCTGTCTCTAGAGTATACCGGCTGTCCCGGCTTGTCCTCTCTGAGCCCTCCATGACTGGCTCGGAGGTGGTCCTGTGACCAGGCCTGGCACTCTTGCCAGAACCATGAACAAAAAGGCTCTTTTCTGATAGGGCAACGAAGTTGGCAGGGGACAAGCCTGGGGTTCCTTGTGGCCACTTCCTCACAGCTAGAGAATGAGGGCAACCGCGGAAGACATGAAAGCCAAGAGTTGGGGAAGGGGAAAAAATGCTTATCCAGTTGGCTAAGCCAACCAAGCTGACAACTAACGTGCCCCCTGGAGTG
>PISX010032771.1:0-15844 GCA_004024625.1 Mellivora capensis | reverse complement strand
AGAGAGAGTACAATCAGGGAGAGTGGCCTAGGGAGAGAGAGGATTTTTTTTTTTTTTTAGATTTTATTTTATCTTATTTTATTTTTTAAATTTATTTATTTGTCAGAGAGAGAGGGAGAGCGAGTGAGCACAGGCAGACAGAGTGGCAGGCAGAGGCAGAGGGAGAAGCAGGCTTCCTGCCAAGCAAGGAGCCCGATGTGGGACTCGATCCCAGGACGCTGGGATCATGACCTGAGCCGAAGGCAGCCGCTTAACCAACTGAGCCACCCAGGCATCCCTGGATTTTCAGTCTTAATTAAAACATACCTTCTCTCCCCAATGTAATCAAGTATTTCTCCAGTATATTTAATTATGTATATGTTTTATATATTACCCATAAATATATTTAATAGCTTATATATAAATATTAATAATATAGAAATTCTCCATTACATCTCATAAAGAAATGAAATATATATCAGCTTGATATATAAACATGTCAGTTATATATATATATATGCATATATATATATATACTAGTTTTGTAGTACTGTACAAATTAGTAAATCAGTTGCATATATTTATGTAATTATATCCATCAAATACTATTGATTGCTATACATTAAATACTAGGTAAGGGGATTTTAAAAAAATTAAAAATGGATGTTGAGGAATGCAACATCAGTAAGAAGATGGAATAGTGGTTTTCAGTTCTCATTTCTTCTCCCCATTTCCTCCAGAAACTTTTTTGGACAAATACCCATAGAGAAGAATATCTTTGTGGGAACCTGGGAGTCCAGCAGAAAGGTCCCAGCACACCCTTGGACCAAAAATCCCAAGAATAGATACACTGCAGTGGGTAAGAAGAACAGTTTTACTTTACCTATATCACTCCTTCCCTAAGATGGCAGAGCTCATTGCCAAGAGAGACCCCTCTGGCCCACTGTTTCTCCCATAGGACAAAATGAAAGTGTGGTGAGTGCCTGGCTTTCCCAGGCATGTGGGCAATCCCTAAGAGGCTCACTATTTCCTCACCCCATCCAGAACACTGAAGGGGAGATGGGAATGGCTGAAGTTGAGGCTGCTAGGAGCAGGGAAGAGGTTGGGGGTTCACAGCAACCAGGTCACGGAATTCAACAGAGGCCATGTTTTCCACTAATTATCTGGCAAACTTCACCCAGTAGCCAGCTAACAAAAGTGCCAGGATGCATCATCTGTTGATCGCCAACCCTCCACCAACTGGATAATCCATGTGTGCTCCTAGCCCCCTGCATGTCTTCCCTCTGTGTAGCCAGAGCTGTGTGTGTAGCTCATTGAGGACTCTTGGGAGCCTCTGCAGATTGTGTGTGAGCTCCCACTGGCGTCCAGTTCAATTCTGCTGATTTGGGGGAAGGTGCTTACCTTTGAATACGTCAGGTCACTCCTCTAGGGAAAATACTGGAGGCCCTCAGCATCTGGTCTGGCTTTTTGGGATTGAGAGAAAGCATGCAATTCTAAAATTTACCCCCTAAGAGGGATAAACTTGTCTCCACTTGAGATCAGATGGCAGCTAGGAGAAGCTGCTGGAAGTTTGGGCAGGAACTCCTGGGAAGAGAGGCAAGTGTGAATGGGGTTATGAAAGAAGGGAAGGAGGTAGGAGGGGAACTAGAAATAGGGTTGCTCAGGAGAGGCTCTTCTACTAATAATGCCTCTTCAAATAAGGCAAAAAGAGAACAAAACAGCTCAGCTTGGAAAGCCAGTTCTTAAGAGGGAGATTTATATTGGTAAACACCTACATTAAGAAAAGAAAGGTTGTAGGGGCTCTGGGTGGCTCAGTTGGTTAAGCATCTGACTCTTGATTTGGGCTCAGGTCATGATCTCAGAGTTGTGGAATTGAATACCACACTGAGTGTCATGCTGGACATGGAGTCTGCTTAAGATTCCCTTTCTTCTTCTCCCTCTGCCTGTAACACCCTCCCCCTCTAAAAAAAAAAAAAAGGTCTCAAATAAGCAATTTAACTTTCCAACTCAAGGAACTAGAAAACAAAAAAGAACAAACTGAGCCCAAAATAAGCAGGAGAAAGGAAATAATAAAGATTAGAGCAGAAATGCATTAGAGATTAGAAAAACAGTAGAAAAGATAATGAAACTAAGAGCTGGAGTTTTTGAAAAGATAATGAAACTTGACAAGCCTCTAGCCAGACTAAGTAAGACAAAAGACTTATAAAAAAATTGTAGGAACAAGATGAGACATTACGATTGATACCATAGAAATACAAAGGATCGTTAAGAGACTAGTATGAACAATTATACACCAATAAATATGTAACCTAGAAAATAAATGTATTCCTGGAAATATACAAACTACTATCTCTGAATTAGGAAGAAATACAAAGTCTGACAACACCAATAAAGAATAAAGAGACTGAAGCATAATCAAAAACTTACTGACAAAGAAAAGCCCAGAACTAGATGGCCTCACTGATGAATTCTACCAATGTTTAAGGAAAAATTAATACCAGTCCTTCTCAAGTTTGTTCAAAAAACTGAAGAGGAGGGAATGCTTCTGAAGTCTTTTTGTGAGACCAGCATAGTCCTCAACAGCATGTCTTGACACCAAAGATAGACAAGGATACCACAGGGTAGAATATTATAGGCCAATATCACTGATGAACATAGATGCAAAAATCCCCAACAAAATGTTAGCATATTGAATTGAACAGCACATTAAAAGGATCATACATGATAATCAAGTGGGGTTTACCTCTAGAATGCAAGGATGCTTCAAAATAAGCAAGTCCATGTAATACACATTTACAGATTGAAGAATAACAATCCTATAGTCATCTCAATAGATGCAGAAAAAGCATTTGACAAAATTAAATGTCTTTTCATGATAAAAATTCTCAAAAAATTACGTTTAGAAGACTGTATCTCAACATAAAAAAGCCATGTATAACAAGACCACAGCTAAAATCATACTCAATAGTGAAAAGCTATTTTCTCTAAGATCGGAAATAAGACAAGGGCACCCACTTTCACCACTTCCATTCAACATGGTACTGGATGTCCTAGCAAGAGCAATTAGGCAGGAAAAAGAAATAAAAGTCTTCCAAATATGAAAAGAAGAAGGAAAATTTTCTCTGTTTGTGAATGATAAAATCTTCTATATAGAAAACCCTAAAGATGTCACCAAAATTGTTCTATCTAATGAGCTAATTCGGTGAAGTTGCTCCTTCACTGAAGTGAATCCTGCTCTGACATTTTAGTTGTGTTGAGAAGGGACACATTGTAAGGTGCCGGCAATTATTCTCCAGTGGTATTCAGGAGTCCTGGGCTCTGGTTTCAGCTTTGGCATCACTGAGCATGACATAACCTGAGTGCCAATATTCTCATCTGTTAAATGGGGATATATATATATATATATAAATTTTTTATTTAAATAATAAATATTTATTTTATTTTAATTTTTATTTTTTATGGAAGTGTCACTGATTTACAATGTTGTGTTAGTTTCGGGTGTACAACATCATGATTTGGCAAGTTGGTATGTTATGTTGGGCTCCCCGCTGCAGCTACTGTATGTCATCACACAACACTGGTAGAGTTCCATGGACTCTATTCCCTATGCTGTAACTTTTATCCTAGTGACATCTTCATTCCATAACTAGAAGCATCTGTCTCAAAGTGTAGATAATATTGACTACCTCATAGGGATGTTCTAAGAAGGAAATAATGGATGATGTGTGTGCATAACCGATGGTAATAAATGTAATTTTTGTTCCCACTTTAGAGATCTGTTGATTCTGTGTTACATGAACACTAAATCAATAGAAAGCCCAGTTCTGAAGAAAATTCGGAAGGAGACTTGAAAACTTCTGCCACTTGGCTCCAGAGCCTTGGTCCCAAGCATAGTAGCAGGTTGACTGTCAAGGGAGATTATGTTTCTTGATATTCATTAGGTTTTATAAGCTTCATGATTTATTTAGTCACTAAAATTATATTTTTGGTAATAACCAATTATTTAAGAATTGCCTTTGTGGGAGAAAATGAGCAGTTTTGTGCATAAGTTATTCTTTTGGACTTCTGGTAAACCTATGACTAAAGTCACCTTGTGTATGTGTACACACATACTCCTATTGTTTTATCTTCTGTAAAAGAATTTTATTCATATTCTTTTTACCCTTCCCTTCCCTTCCTTCACATCTCATTTTTTTGAAGACTAAGGCAATTAACAAATGTTGGCCAGCCTCCTCTTAGATACCCTATCACCCTCCACTAAACTGGTACACTGTTTATTTGTGCTTAGTTATCTTTTTTATTCTGTTATCCACAGTTGTTGCATTCCTTGATGCATGACTATATGGGTCTATAAGAGCATATTCTTGTCTGGGAAAATGATTGCGGGGTCCAAGTTACACTTGATATTTCACAGAAGTAAGTACACTTCTCCAAAGGACTGGAGGAAGAAGGGGAAAGAGGAATGAATTGGAGGGAGACCTGAAGGGCACTGACTTTTAGGAAGCAGTAGGCAGGCTGGCTGCTTTTTTTTTTTTTAATATTTTATTTATTTATTTGACAGACAGAGATCACAAGTAGGCAGAGAGGCAGGCAGAGAGAGAGGAGGAAGCAGGCTCCCTGCTGAGCAGAGACCCCCCCCCCCCCAATACGGGGCTCGATACCAGGACCCTGAGATCATGACCCGAGCTGAAGGCAGAGGCTTAACCCACTGAGCCACCCACGTGCTCTGGCAGGCTGGCTGCTTTATCAGAGCCTCAGGCTGGGAGCTGAGAGGAATAAATGAGTTCCACACACTTCAAAGGACTTGGCCTGGCTTGGGAATTATGTTAATATGATAGAGGATTCTTCCTGATCCTACCTTTTCCTCCCACAAGAATTCTCCCTCTAAAACACCTAGGTTTTGAACTGGATTTCTATGTCTGCATGGGCAATAGTATTCCCTAAACCTTAGCTATTTTTTCAGTCCTAGTACTAGGAAAGTGTAAGTATTTTTAAAGAGTGGAGTAATCCATAAAGCAACTAATGTTTTTCTTTTTTTAACTCCAAACTACCTCAGGGGCCCAGTTCTTTCCTAACATTGAATGAAAATGTGGGAAGTTTCCATAGTTTTTCTAGTTTCCCCATATAGTAGATTAAAAAAAAAAACAAAAACCAAAAAACCAACAAAAAAACCCTCAGTGCACAGGCAGTCTCAAGAACAGTAATTAAAACGTGAAGTCCGGGGATAATAAAAATTCCTTATTTAATTCTGAGTCCACACATCTTCCTTCCTTCAACTGGGGACCTGCCATGGTGGGTGGTGGGATGTTTATTCTCTTTCTCTCATCCCCCTGTGCTGTCTTTCTCCTCATCTGTTCCTTCTCTGTTGGCAGCCCCAGCTCCAGCAAGGTCAGAAGTAGGGCGTGGAGGCGTGGTAGGTGATAGAAAACATTTCTGTTGACTGATACTCTTCTGAATTGGCATGGTGCCCTTTCTGGGCTTGGTAGTTGCTCACAGCTGATGCCCTCTCATGGGATACTTTCAGATGTTTTCAGAAAACACCACATCCCCCCAAAGGACTACTTCTTAGGAGGGGGTGAGGTATCTCCTTGGACTGGCCACTTAAATTAAAGCTGTCTTCTTAAACAGAAAGTCAAGTTACCCCAGGATTGATCCTGCTAAGTGGTTGGTATTTAAGCCCTTGGCATATATTGCTTTGTTGTTGGCCTTTGGGGCTTAATCCCATATCAACCCCTCTGTTGCATTAGAATGAGGAAAATGAAGGCAAGAAGGTAGCACAGTGAGTAAAAGCAAAGGCTTTGTGGTTCAAGTCCTGGTTCCCAAATTCAATAGCTTTGTGACTTTGGTGACTTACTTAACCTCTCTGAGCCTCCGTTTCTTTGTCTGATAATACCCAATTCAGAGGGTGGTTATGATGATGGGATGATTAAAAGTTCCGGCACATATACACACTCAGCCAACATGTGGTTTGACATCTCCCCAGTGATTTCTCAGCAATAAGGTCCTGGATTTGCCCTGTGCTCTGAGAAGAACGAGGTGGTTCAACACCAGACTCCTCTTTACATCCTCGGGGACAGTTATGAAACCCATTTTCAAAAACACACGAAGCAGCTATTTAAGAAGAGCTCCTTATAGGAGGGCCGTGGTTGCAATATGTAAACTGTCTTCCTGTATAATTTCTCATGTCATCTTTAAGATACTTCTGTAAGCAGGCAAAAAAAAAAAAAAAGTATTATTTTCCTCTCTTTGCAAATAAGGCCATAGTGACAGTGCTGGACTCAGAACCCAGGCCTCGAACTTCTAAGGCTCCTCAGGCTGCATCGGCTCTCCTCTTGTGTCATAACACTGTTTGTCAAATGGGCCCAGCAGTAGGTGGCAGGGATGTCATTCCCTGTGGCAGCCATTTGGTGGGAGGCCTTTGAAGGGAGAAAAGTTTCTTGCACAGGTTTTCCTCTGTGCAGGTGGCCTCCCAAGTGAGCGGGCAGGAATGCCTCTGATGGGGTACAGGCCTGTTCTGTCCCATTAGGGAGCTGGTCTCTCCTCTCCTTCAGAAGGCACCAGTTTCCCTAAAAATCACCCCTGTTGACATCCCATTAACAGAGCAGAACATGTTGACATCCGGCTGTTGCTTTCATTACCAATTTGTTTTAATTGGTCTCACACTGGTTTCCCCCTCACTTTTTTGTGCTGTGTTGGTTTAACTCTGTCTGCAGCCAGCCTGGCTTTGAGCTGTAAACCTTTTATGAGGGGAACTTGCTGATGTGTGGAAAGTCACAGGCAGTTGGCTGGGCCTGGCCGGCAGGTCTGGAACATTCCAGCCCAGACCTTAACCATTCCGTGATTTTGTTTGCTCTTTCAACATCTCCTTTTTAAAACTGTTATCCCTAAAAATTTAGAGAAGGAATACTTCTCTGGGCATATCTCTAACAAAATTTATTCTTAATGCCCAAATAACACATTGTTAAACTGGGTATTAGGATGGAGTTTGTAAAGAAGGATATTTGGCAGTTCTTGCTGTTGGAAAAACATTTGAGTGATAGTGAGGAGGACATTTTGCTCTAGTCGATGTAATGAATTAACAACCGAGCAGTGGCCCAGTGTAGACAGCGCCCTTGGAGGAGGACAGAAGTCCAGATGGTGGGCTATGATCCAGAAGTTTGGGCATCCGACAAGAATGCAAAGTGATTGCAAGGTGGCCAATAGGGAGATGGCAACCAGCTTACAAAAGGCCGTCTTTGGTTGTACCTGCCAGTGGTAACTGCTTCCTTGGTGTTGTAAGGTAGAAATTACTCATTTCCCACAGCTTAGTTTTGATTCTCAGGTATACTTAACCTGTGTTTTTATATAGGGAAAAAAGAAAACACACACACACACACACACACACACACACACACACACACAGAAAAACCAGGGAGACCAGCTTCCATTAAGAACTAGTCATTTATTTGTGTGTTTAACAAATATTTATTTAGTAACTACCATCTTTCAAGTACTTTTATATTTGTACCTAACAGAATAAAACCTTCTTTTTCTGGAGGATTTATTTAAAACATCAAAAATTCTTGCAATAAAAGATAAATAGGTTTTATTCTGTTAGATGCAAATTAGCAGTCTATTATTCTCATGTTCACTAAATAAATATCCCATTCCAAATTGACAAAAGCAGAGTCCTTTCTTTAAAATTTTTGTCTTGAAAATTATGTGATTAGTCTGTTTTGACACATATGATACCAAAAAAATTGGATCCTAATGGAAGACACAGAATTTGCTTATTTATTCTGCATGGGCTCCCAGGCATCTTTTCCTAGGGAGTTGTATAAACACTGTTTAATTCTCACAGTGATGTGTGACAGTGCGTATGGAGTACTGTCAGCTAGAGAAGCTCATTTCCTCCTTTGTCTCTAGAGTTTTTATTGAGGGTTGGTCAGAGAGGCATAGAACAGTCATGTGGCTGACCTTCGTTCTGAGCTTCTAGACCCCTCCAGTGTTTAAACTGATACGGTGTGGCCCAATGTCCCAGTCATAAACCACATTGTTCGCATAGACTATCTGGCATGACCCAAGGCCATGGGTGAACAGAGGTCCTCTTATTGGGAGGGATATTCCAAGGGCTTAGAAGTTACCTTCCAAAGCTAGTCAGAGGCCAGACTTTTCTTTGGAATGTGATGGTTTGAACACCCCAAAGCTACTAAGACATTTTTCTTGCAGTCAGCATTCAAGAAGGGTCCTTACCCATAATGTCTTCTTAGAGGACACAAGAATAATTTTGTCAGTGGGATTATCAGATTATTATTGGTCACTGGATAGTCTGGGTTAGGTGTTACCTATTTAGAGAAGTTGTCAGGAAAGCCAGCTGTGGTACACATGGAAGCCATTGGAGCCTTGGGCAGCTGATTTTGGAAAACCTTCATTGTACTGTAAAGGTCTAGATGAAAATATGAGGTAATGTTCAGCTGAAATCATCAAAATTATAAACTCTCCTAAATTAGCCTGAAAATTCATCGGTATGATAAAGACTTTAGTCTTCCTACAGCACAGTAGATTGAGACTAGGTGATTATTTATAACCTTGCCCAAATGTCCTGGATAACAAGGATAGGTAAAACCAAAGCAGTGTGACACATTTGGAAATTAATGAGTTGAATATCAGATGTAAACAAAACCTTCCAAAGCTGTGATTGAATACTAGGATTAGTCCTTCAGTATGTTGGCTTTTTATTTTTTTCTCTCTCAGACAAGCTAAAGTTTTTATAAATGTGACCTCAGTACTAAATAAAATTCATCCTAATTAAAGAGAATTTCTAATGATAATAAAATCCTGAGACGAATCTTTGGGCATGATATTCCCTAAGGAGCTGAGCCACATTCAGTGTATGCTGCCAAATATCTTTGAGGTTGAATTGCTCAGGGGCTCATTATCAATGTGTTTTCATCTGTTCTTTTTGAATCAATGATTTCCTTTGTTGGATTTAGACTCTCTTTGTATTCTCTTGATACTCATATAACAAAAGATGCCTGGTTTAGCAATGCTGTTTGCTAGAAAAATCCAACAGTCAGGTGAATTACTTCACCTACTAACCCTTTCTGTACTTCACTTTTGTGTGCCATGTGCTCTCTCCAGTGGGGTATCCCTCATTCAGTGTTGGGTTTCCTTTCCACTTGAAAAGTAAAGATCTGTTTCCATTCTCAACAGTTTCTCAGTCTTTCTCTCCTTGTGCCCACTTCCTTCTCTGCTTCACTCCACAACCATCCTTGTCCAGTCTCTCATGTAGGACTTTTAAATCATCAAGGTGGAAAGAAAGAATAATGAGTTTCAGAATGAAAACCTTAGATCTATTACCACTAAATTCCTTGCCAAGAATTTTCCAAACCACTTAGGCGTAACAATTGCTCATTTTTATTACTTAGTTGTGCTATTCTACCTTTTCAATAACTTTGCATCAGGTATATACATGTGCCATGTATTTTTATATCTTTTACTTTCCTTTTATTATGTCAATTACTGAAAGGTCATTCAAATTTTCAGCTGAACCAACCTATCTGAAAGTCACGTGCTGCTAGAAGTTTGTTTAAAATTGAAAGGTTTGTTTTTTTCCTTTTTAAATGGAAGGCAAGGGATTAACTATAGGAGCCTGTTGGGGTTTTCTTTAATTCTAGAAGTAGAGAACATATGCACATGGTAAACTTTGAGTAGTAAGAGAGTCACACGTTTCTAAGGTAAAAATAGTTAAGTTGGCAGACTATGGTGCTATTTATAGTCTTTATTACTGAATGTGTCTGATGTTAATTATGTTAAATGTCAGATGTTAAATCCAGAGGACTGTTCTAAATTATGGACCTGATATATTTTTACTGGATAATCAAATATAAGAAATCTGAGTTTTACCTTCATAATAAGCATAAATGAAATTTTTAGAAATCCTCCAAATTAACTGGGTGGCTCCAGTCAGCAGCATCTGGGAGACACTGCAGGGGGATAAGTGCAGACAAACTCTAGAGAAAGGCAACTCATATTCAGATCTCCAGTCTTTCACTAGCCATCTCTGAGCTTTTTGGTTAATTGTTCAACTTCTTTAAGACTGGTTTCTCTCATCAGTAAAATGAGGATGATAGTTGCATTTATTTCAGAGAGTTCTTATGAAAATATCTGAGTATTTAATACATTGCCTAGCATATACTAAGTACTTGAAAAATATGGTTATTTCTTCTTGTAGGCAGAACCAGGATTATTCTTTAGCACAACTTTCACAATTGAATTAATTCAGGACTGTAAGGAAACATTTTGTCAGTCATCACTTATCAAGGCAGACACATGAGGGCAGTTGTTCAAGATACTTCTGCTTATCAAAAGTTATCTAGCTAGCCGGTCTTTAGAGATGGTCAATTCATCTGGTAACATCCAACCCAAATACTTTTATTTTTAAGGACTTGGTTGATACTTAGATGTGAATATGATGCAGAACTTGAGAACCTCAGTCCCTGGCTCAAAACAATTCAAAGCTCTTTTCTACAGAAATAATGCTGAAATACTGACTTATTTTTATAGGTGCAAACATTGCTTTCCTTTGACAGTTGATTGAAAGTCTCTTTCTAGTATATCTAATGTCTGGGCTTCCTCAGAGAGTGTTTCTATGTATGCATGCATGTATGTATATATGTATTAATGTAGGCATGTATGTATGAATGTAGGTATGTGTGTGTCATCCATCCATCCATCCATCCATCCATCCAATCAACCACCCATTCTTTGAATGGTTCATACCTTCCTCTTTCTTTGTATGCTTTGTGATTTTTCTTAGTTGAAAACTAGACAATTAAACATAATGATATGGTATCTTTGGAAATAAGATTTTCCCTCCTTACAGTTTGTTATTCCTTGGTTGTTGAAGGTTGTGATCATTAGTTTAGTTACTTTTCCAGACTACTTTTGCAGTAACTCTTATTCCTTGTGGTGTGTGCTCACTGAGCTCTATTAGCTGGTGTTGTGACTGAGATTTTCTTGTAATCCAAGAACTTAAACAAACACCTATCCCAGTCTTTGCAGACTGGTTCTGTGCTGTGACACTTCTTTAACACTTAGCCAGGACATTTACAACTTTGTCCTAGCCTTCACTTCTTGTTTGCACTGAACCTAAAGATCTGGTGAAGGTAAAAACTTAGGGTCTCCACAGATATTTAATGAACATGTATTCTGCCCCAAGCATGAGCCTGGCTTCCTAAGTTCCCGAGTATACATGGATGGTTTTGAAAATGCCAGTACCCCAAGGAAACATTGTTCCCAGCTTTTGCTGCCAGGCTTTAGGCTGTATATTATATGTCTCAGCCCTAGCCCTTTATCCCAGGTAGCTGTGGATTTTCCATTCATCTTACAATGTTTCAATAATTATTAGCTGTTCACAGTTTATTCAGCACCATCAAACATACAGCCTTGAAGTCCACAAAGAAAAAAGCAATCATACATGAAGTTTCATAAAATTGTCATATTTTTATATTTTTTGAGTTTTTGCCTTTTCCCCTCTGAGACTTACTCTACTAGCTGGTTTCCAGCACCATTACATTTTCCATGCTTCAGAGTCTCTGACACCCCTGAGAGACTTTCCATCCAAGATCATTTCATGGATAAGGGCCTGCCGTGTTTTCCTAGATAGCCATGGACAGAGGGCTATATGATCTTTCTGTGTCATGGTGGAAACCAGGGAATACTGCCTTACCTCCTTCTTACACCCTGTCTTTGGGTAGGTGCTTTTTTTTTCTAATGGATTTTTATTTTTAATACCTGCTTGTTATGTAAATTTGTCCATGTGATACACTTCCCTGTCTGTCATTTTTTCTTCCTTTTTGTTTGCAAGCCACTTAAAGATTACTTTATTTTTAAGAGGCTTAGAAAAACTTGCTTTTGTTTCAAAACTGAAACTTCATGAGTACTTAGTCAGCAAAGAACTGAGTAATCTTTAAGGTCAAGAACAACAGCAGCAAAAAAGCAGACAATAATCAGAGATTTTACTTAGCTCGTACCACACAGATTCCGCCGTAATTTTAATCAGGTTGCAACACATTATGTTAGGAGGTGAATCCTGAAAAGGCTCCTTTAAAGGAGCCCTCTTTAACATCTCACCCTCTTCTAGGTATGAGTTGTTTGATGAATCTGGTAATAACCACACTATGTGTTTTTATAGTGCTTAACGGAATTCAAGTGCCTTCACCAACATTATCTCATTGGATCCTCACCACGAGTAGTGAGGTAAGCCTTGTCATCACCATCACCACCCTCCCAATTTTCTCTGAATATCTTTTCAGTGGAGAAACTAGTTTTCCTTCAGGGAGCAGATAGACACTGATACGGATGGCTGTTCAGACCCTTTTTCTTTTTTTTTTACGGTCCCCCAGTCAACGTGTCCTGACTTTCCCAGCTGACTCTGCTCAGTGGGCATTCCTCTCAAGGGGTCAGCGGCTCGTAACCCTGACTACATATTCAAATTATTCTAGGAGTTCTTAAAAAAAAAATCACTTTGTGTCTGGGTACCCCTTTAGACCATCTTCATCAGAACTGTAGGGCAAGATTTGGAAAGTGCCCAGGCAGTGGTCTCTCTCTTTTACTTTTTCTCTCTCTTTCTCTCTGCCTGCCTCCTTCCTTCGCTCCTTCCCTCCCTCCTTCCTTCCTACCTTTCTTTCCTTTTTTTTTTTTTTTTTTTGGTAAACTTTTTTAATGATTTTGACAGCCTGGTTTGAGAAGCACTGCTTACAACTGTTGTCTTCTGAGTTGGAAAACAATTTGATTTCAGTTTTCTTAAAAATGAAACCTTTGTGTCCTAACCATTATTATCCTGTGGCTTTTAAGGTAAGACATCTCCTATTTCCGTTTTCTCAAATAACAATGCATTTTGTTTACATACTGTTTTATAATTAAAGCATTTTCATATACGTTATTTCTCAGTGAGACGCTATTTTAGGTGCATGATTAGTGTCCCATCTTAGAGGAATTGAGGCCTGGGGAGGTTTCTGGCTGCAGACTAAAAAGTTTGAGTATGGGGTCACCTGGGTGGCTCAGAGGGTTAAGCCTCTGCCTTCAGCTCAGGTCATGATCTCAGGGTCCTGGGATTGAGCCCCACATCGGGCTCTCTGCTCAGCAGGGAGCATGCTTCCCCCTCTCTCTCTGCCTGCCTCTCTGCCTACTTGTGATTTCTCTCTGTCAAATACATAAATAAATAAATAAATAAATAAAATCTTTATTAAAAAAAAAGAAGTTTGGGTATGGCTGTGTGTATATGGTTCCGGCAAAGGAGAGCAAAGTGCAGTCCAAGTTTTCTAAGGTGATGAACTTTGCTTCCCCTTGCTATTACAATGTGGTCCATGGGTCCAAAGGCCCTGCCTTATCACCTGAAAGCTTGTTAAAAATGCAGAATCCCAGGCCCTACTGCAGATGTACTGAATCAGGGCTATAGTTTAACAAGGTCTCCAGGTGATTCAGATTGCCATTAAGGTTTGAAACTCTGCTTTCTACCATGCTGCCTCTTGGAATTCTCAGTCCTCTGTTTTGTGGTGTTTTTATATAAATACGTTGCATATATGGATGCTGCGAGGGATAATTTTTCAGAGTTCTTACTGATAGTTTCCCTTCAGAAGTTTATTTTCCAGTCTTTTCATTGTGACTTGAGGCATTTTTTTTCCCCCGTAGCTCTCCTACTGCCCTGGAAATGAATCTCTGATCATTTTCTGCTGCTTTGAATTTTGCAGGTACAAGAGCTGTGGAGGACCCTGGGAGGGCGGTGCTGCTTTTCCACCATCATAATTTTCCTCCTTTTTCTGAGCCAGAGGGTATAACCTAGGAAAATGCCAATCAGACTCCTATTACAATTTAGATTCTCAGTGGATCATGCTGAACTCTTGTTCCTTATTATCATTGCTCACAGTCCATAAGAGGACTTCAGGGATCTCATGTGGTAACATCTTTCCTAATACGTATTCTCTCTACATTAAATTGAAAAGGTTCCTAGTGATGTGCATTACACTTTACTGAGCTCTCCATTTCTCTCTGCTTCCTTAATGAGTTCCAAAACCTAGAGAAGTCGAAGAGAAGACAGAAAGAACTGTTGTGGATACCGCAGTTCCAAGACCGGGGCTCTCTCATGGCCGCTGTGGTTGAAATAAACAAACAGGTTGTTTTCTGAATCTGAGGCTGTGTTGAGGTGTTGCCGCAGGGTGGGATGCAGCCCTGACAGCTTGTCTCATGATCCGCTGTGCCGTCTCTGCAATGCACCAACTGCTCTGGGCTCAGGTTGCTTTACTGCCTCTCTGTATCTGTCTTCACCTCAGTATCTCCCCAGACTCAGAGAAGGTAATGACTTTGTGCTCATTTTGGGAGAGAAAATGCACAAAGCTCCAGCTATGATCTTAAAGTTAATTTGTGGCTTTCCTTTGAGGAGGGAATAGGCACATGCCAACGGTGTGCCTGATACGTAAAGTCAACGTGCTTAGGAATATAGCTAAATTCGTGTAAGAAGTGCATGAGTGCCTGTCACATATTTAAAAATACAAGCAAAACACGTACTCACCCTCGTTTAAACCCTGTGGCTCTTCTCTCATGGAGCATTCATCTTGTGTCTTGTGTTATGGCACATATTTACTCTCTGAACTTGATTATAAGCTGCTTGAAGTGTCTTACTCATTGTTATATTCCCTAAAGTGCCTAGCTCAGTGTTTTCCCCATATCACAGACCCTCACTGGAGTCAGTGTATATGGCCAAATCAGATAATGGGGGAGAGAAGAAATAGGAGTCTGGGCGTTTTGGGTTCAGTGTTTGGGACACTGAGGAGAAAGATAACCTAGGAGAGCAGCACATATCCCTGGGTTCTAGTTTTCAACCGTAAAATGTGAACACAGGAGGGGCAGATTTTTTCAAATCCTATCTAAGGCTATGATTCTAGTATTCTGGGTTGGAAAGGTAGGAGACGGCCAAGGAGAAAAGCCCAGCTGGCATCTCAGGTGAGATATCATGATTACAGAGTATGTCCTGGGAGTCTTGGGCACGTGAGCCTTTGTTAAACCATGGGAGTGGATGTGATCTCACAGACAGTATATAGAGTAAGAAATGGTTTAAGGTGGGACTCCTGTCAAACAACTTGTAAAGGACAGATGGGTGAAAAGATGTCGGTGGTGACTACTATAGGTAGGTTAATGAGGAGGAGGAAGATTAGGGGTGGGGGTTCATAGAAGGCTTGCCTCCCCTCCCATGGGAAGGCAGTTGAAGGTTTTGTGGTTGTGGTTTTGCTGCATGGTGTGTCTGAAGGATGGGACGCCTCTGATTCCATTCTGGCTCCTTAGTCTTGCTTGACTCACGGTCCCCTCTTCCTGTCTGTCCCCTCTGAGGTGGAGGGGGCCACTAAATGTGGTCTCTGAACCCCACTCTTGGTTCATTTGTGTTCATTTTTATGTATTAAACTGTCCCAAATGATAATGCTTTTAAAAATAGGGGTTCAGCGTTAAAATCTTTCCTTTTCAAGTGGATAACATCAAGCCAGCCCCCTTTGTGGGACATCTGAGGATCTTTGTCATTGGGCGTTTTTCACCCAGTCTTTGTCAGGCTCGTGTTCTCCCAGTCCCATTCTGAACGTTGGCTGGATCAGTGTCAGATGGCTGTCTGGTTACAGATATCCCATTCTCTTCTACCTGACTGTGACTTTGATTATTCTGTCTCTCTCTCTAGTGTGCTTAGTTCATTTTCCTTTTCTTGGTAAATATCTGTTTGTGTTTAAAACATAGCTCAAGCATTTATTTTTTGAGTAACCATCTTTCTAGGTCACTTTGCAGCTCTTACATTTGCCCCAGGAGCACTTGGTGCATGTTGCCATTGTCCCATTTCTCTCCT
>PISX010032770.1:0-15721 GCA_004024625.1 Mellivora capensis | reverse complement strand
CCAACTTTTGTAGCAACATGGACGGGACTGGAAGAGATTATGCTGAGTGAAATAAGTCAAGCAGAGAGAGTCAATTATCATATGGTTTCACTTATTTGCGGAGCATAACAAATAACACGGAGGACATGGGGAGATGGAGAGGAGAAGGGAGTTGAGGGAAATTGGAGGGGGAGATGAACCATGAGAGACTATGGACTCTTAAAAACAACCTGAGGGTTTTGAAGGGGCGGGGGGGGTGGGAGGTTGGGGGAGCCAGGTGGTGGGTATTATGGAGGGCACGCATTGCATGGAGCACTGGGTGTGGTGCAAAAACAATGAATTCTGTTATGCTGAAAAGAAAAAAAAAACCCACAATGGGATACCACCTTACACCAGTCAGAATGACTAAAAGAAACATTTTCAAAATCATACAATAAAATGGAACAACAGTATTTATCTCTGGATGGTAAAATTCAGTGTAATTATTTTTTACTTTATACTTTGGTAGTTTTCAAGTTTTATGCAAAGCATATATATCACTTTCATATGCACAAAATAGATGTTTAAATCAGTATAATTTTGTATATATAATATGATCATAATTATTTTTTAATATACACATCAAAAAACATTGTTACTTTTTCTGATAAGGCTATGACTAATTGTTTTCTCTTTTCCTCAGCTTTTTTGTATTTTCCAAGTTTTCTACAATAAATGTGCATTTATTCATAATAAAAAAAAAAGCTCTCCTAGAGAAAAGTTAACAATAACCACTAGCACCCTACCAGGTAAACTTATCGAGAGGGTCCCCTCACACGTCACTGTCTACGGTAGCTAATATGGTCCGGGAAATATAAACTCAAAAAGAAGAGCAATATGGCATCTTAGGAACATAATCATCACAAGCAAATTATGTGTAACATGTATGAAGCAGAATTAATAGAACAAACACAAGATTTGAAGGTAATCATATGAAATGTCCTCAAAGAGACAGAGAGGATCCTGGAAACCAGAAACAGGGGGACTGGAGGAAGCGGCAGGGAGAGTTAGTCATAAAAAAATTGAAGATGCTATTATGAAAAAGAAAATTTTTTTAATAATTTAATAGATTGGCTGACTATTATGAAAGATACAGCTGCAAAACTAGAAGATTAAGTGAAGGAACTTGGCCTATCACAGGTGGTTCAGTATATTCCTCAAAGTATTGCTTAATCCATATTAAATAATCCTCTATGACAATCTAACATAATTTTCTCTTTTCAGAAAACCATTTCTTCTCTCTCTTCAAGTCATAGTTAAACTACTTCTACTCATATTGCTAAACTGAAACCATTACATACCAGGACCCAGTATTTCCATTCAGATAGAGGACTGCTTCAGTTTTATTTAAAATCTGGGACTGGTGGTGGATGCCTGACTACCTTTGTGTAAACCAAGTGTCAATCTTGGTGACTGTCTCCAACCCAAGATGGTTGGCCTCTGGGCTTTCACTTCTAGGAGCCGAAATTGTCAGGGACCAACACCCTGTATCCTGCCTTGCCCCAGCCTGACAAAAAGATGACAAATACATAGCTAAATGGATAAAAAGAGAAATAAATCCCTTTTCACTAGGGACCCTACTACACAGAGTAAGATTTTCCATGCTTAAAGAAACATCTATGCTGCTGTGTAAGGATCATCGATTCAAAAATGATACCAAATGGACAACTTTAAGAATCTGAAATATTTATTCCTTTTTATATAAGGTACATGAATAAATCCAAACATATATTCAAATGGACATATTCTTTTGGTCTGGGGGAAAATAATTTGGACTAGGACTACATCTAAAATTTCTATATAGAGCCTCAGTTCTAGTTTGGGATGCCATAACAGGCAGGGTCCCCCAAACCTCAACCCTACCCCCTACTACTACAGGTATTGCAAAAAATAACTACTTGCATTATAAAATATTTTTCCTGAGACCACAGAATTTGAAATTATGCCTCCAAAATTATGCCTCCAACATTATGGCCTTGGGTAAGAGATGTTACATGAATTCCCAGATCAAAAATGGGACACTTATTTAATTCACACTACAAAAGTTTTATCCAACACCTACAGTGGGCCAGGTTTTTCCTTTTTCTTTTTTTCCCTTTCTTTCCCCCCACTGGAAAGAAAAATTCCCATATTCATGAAAAAAAATTTAGGTTATTTGGAAGAACGATTTTAGTGGAAGAAGATAACTTGTGTTAGTTGTTTTAAAATCACAAGTCTAATATATAACAGCATTGGCTTTCAATGTGCTAATTTTAGTAGTCCCTAATCCACAGATAATGACAGCACCTTAAACTAGAAATGTTTTCCACTAGAAGAAAGCATGAAATGTACTGGAAAAGTACTGAAATACATGTCTTGTGTAAGCAATTAATAGGAAATGTGAATCTGACTTAGATTTAACGCTGTCCTTCTGCTTCTTTTTACTGTAAAATGTAATTTACAACCCATGTATAAAACACTGCCATTGTTATATATGGACAAGTGGGCAGAAGAAACCACTTGGTCATATGATGTCCCTAACAATAAAGCCTATAAAATGTTTATATGCTATATTTAAATGATTTATATAATTTTGGAAAGAGAAGAAAAGACACAGAAGATAAGGATTTAATTAGCTTGTGGGTTGAGTCACATCCAAGGGCTAATACCTCTCCTTGCAGAAAGACATGATTTTCTGATGACATCATGCATTACAACATGCAGGATATAAAGAGGACACTGCAGTCATTAGCCATGCCCTATAAAGTAGAGAGACAAGTGTCTGCTTCATTAGCTCATCATCAAGATTTGGCCTTTAGTTAAAGATGTTCAACACTGGCTATTTAAGGCATTCACCAGTACATACTTGGTCTTAAACCCCCTTAGCTGGCTTAAAATCTTAAATTTCTTCTTTCTGGCAACTAAAAACGTTAAATAAGAAATGAAAAAGTTAACAAAGTTCATATAAGGTGAAATTTTGGATACAATGTCAGCTCTCCTAGACTGTATTTACATAACATGAAAACGATAGAAGAAAGAAGTCACCAAAAAATCCATGTCTGGGGCGCCTGGGTGGCTCAGTTGGTTAAGCGGCTGCCTTCGGCTCAGGTCATGATCCCAGCGTCCTGGGATCGAGTCCCACATCGGGCTCCTTGCTCGGCAGGGAGCCTGCTTCTCCCTCTGCCTCTGCCTGCCACTCTGTCTGCCTGTGCTCCCTCTCTCTCTGACAAATGAATAAATTTAAAAAAAATCCATGTCTGATAGGGATGATGTCATTTCTCTGTACAGTTACCTGCCTCTACCACTTGAGTGAATTACAAACCAAACTTGCCAAGAACAAAAGCAAACATGCTCTGAATCAATATCTTTACAGTCAGACCTCAAGGAATTCATTAAATCAAGGATCATGACTTCAATATAAAAAATCACCATGCATGTGAGGAAACGGGGCAGCATGCATGAGATTTATAAGACACAACAGATAGCAGATTTAGTTGTGCAAAAATTTCAGACATTGGAATTATCTGACACCAAATATAAAATAAGTGTATAGAAATAATGAACAAATAAGAAAATAGAAATAATGTATAAATAAGGAAGTAATAAGGCAGTTCTGACAAAGAAATATAACATTTCTACCAATGGAAAAGAAACATATATTTGGATATAAAAACTCAACATATAGGTTTAACAACAAATTAAAAATGGAAAATGAGAACACAACTGAATTCATAGAAAAATCTAAGGAAATCTTCCAGAGAATAGAACAGGATAGAAAATATGGTAAGAAGTTAAAAGATGTTAGGGATAAAATAAGAAGGTCTAATATCAATATATATCAGAGTTCCAGGAATACAAAAAGAGAGAAGAGGGTGGAAGTTAGTATTCAAAAAGATGATGACCGGGAATTCTGCAGAAGTTGGAGAATTTCGGATTTATAAATCCCAGTGAACCTCAACCAAGATAAATAATACTGTCACAGTACATTGAAGCACAGAAAAGATCTTAAGCACAGCCAGAAAGAGAATAATATTCAGCAACGAAAAGAAGCAAACTTGCTACAAAATGGATGTCAAAAAATTATGCTGAGTTAAAGAAACCAGATGTAAAAAAACGGCAGAGTACATGACTGCATTTACATAAAACATCTGTAAGGCAAATTTGTGGAGGGGAAAACACAGATCAGTTGTGCCTGTAGATGGAGCAGATATTAATGGCAAATGGTATATTTATCGGCCAAACATTTGCCAGAAGAAAGGCAGATTAGCTAAAGTAATGAAAGATCAGACCGATTTTAAGTGTAAAAGATTGCCATAAATAGATCAAGTGACAATATAATAATAAAAAATTTAAATCACTAGGTAAATGCAAAACTTCTAGATTTTTGTGCAACTTAGATACATCAAGAATCTACAGAACCACAAAATGATATTCAATAAATCTATCATCATAGTGGGAGATTTTTTAAATGTCCTAAGTAATTATTATATTAGGCAGACAAAAATATCAAGCTATAGAAGATCTGAACAGCATATTTACTTATCTTAATCCAATGACACACAAAGTCCATTACATTTAATGAATGTTTCATGTTTAAAGACAAATTTATAAAAGTTGCCAGAAGGTAAGCCTCAGAAACATTCAAACGATTTTTATCATGCAGACTACATTACCTGACTTCAATACAATAATTCAGAAATAATTAGAAGACCATCATATTGGAAATTAAAGCATACTTCCAATAAATTTAAAAAGTCATAAAAGAAATTAAAAATATTTGGAGCTAAAAGATAAAACCTAGTATTAGTACATATCAAGTCTTATAGAATATAGCTAAAGAATATAGCTAAAACATACTTAGATAGTGATGGCCTTAAGAAATTTTATAATATAAAATTTGAAAA
This sequence comes from Mellivora capensis, assembly GCA_004024625.1. Lineage (NCBI taxonomy): Eukaryota > Metazoa > Chordata > Mammalia > Carnivora > Mustelidae > Mellivora > Mellivora capensis. The sequence goes on along the minus strand of PISX010032770.1, from coordinate 10,820 downwards.
TAAACTAAACAACAAATGACAAAACTCCCAAAAAAGTAATAAAAAGAAACTAATGAGGACAAAAATGACTAAAAATTAAATAGAAAAATGTATGATAATCAAATGTCTAGAATTTTTTTAATAAATTACTAATAAATAGAAAAACATTGGTAAGATTTACCAAGACAATAAAGGGAAACTTGCAAATATTGGAATTGAAAAGGGGGCCATAATGACAGAGAGCAAAAGTTTAAAAGGATATCCTGAACAACGTTATGTCACTAAATTTCAAAACTTAGGTAAAATAGGGGCAACTGGGTGGCTCAGTCGATTAAAAGCATCTGCCTTCAGCTCGGGTCAAGATCCCAGGGTGCTGGGATGGAGCCCCACATCAGACTCCCTGCTCAGCAGAAGGCCTGCTTCTCCCCTGCCGGCTATTCCCCCTGCTTGTTCTTGCTCTCTGGCTGGCTCACTCTGTGTCAAATAAAAAAGTAAAATCTCAAAAAAAAAAAAACTTAGTTAAAATGAATAAATTTTTTAAAAATTCAATACAATCAATTCAAGGAGCAATACCGAAAATACTAAAACACTAAAATTAAAACTAAGTGATAAGTAATTTACAATTATCCCACAAGGAAAACACCAAGACTAAATGATGTGTCAGGCAAGGTCTACCAATCATTTTAAGATCCCTCTATACAAATCCAACAAACAGTAGTCCAGAAAACAGAAAAACAAAGAATAGTACCCAACTAACCTGTGAAACATATAAAAATTTGAGATCAAAATAAGAGGTCTCTAAGCAAAAGGAAAATTGGAGGCCACATTCACTGTTGAACATCAATGCTATGCCTATAGACACCTAAATAAAATACTAGCAAACCAAATCCAGCAATGAATTTAAAAGTCAGAATATCATGACCAACTTGGATTAAAGTGGAAGGTTAGCATGGTATAGAAAATCAGTGATTTAATACCTTAACAGATTACTGGAGAGAGAAATCACTGAATCATTCCAATAGATGCAGAAAAAGCATTAGATGAAATTAAGTAGTATCCATGATTTTGAAAAATGTTAAGCACAATGGAATAGAAAAGAACCTGACAACGTGTGTCTACAGAAGCTATGCCCAATATGGTACTTGATGGCAAAACACGAATGCCTTCCTTTCGTTAAAGCAACAATAGGTCAGTAAGTATACCTGCTATCACCCCACAGAGGCTAACAACTGCACGGTGCTTATCTTGCACCAAGCAGAGTTTCTACACACTCTGCATTCAGGTAATGGATAGAGAATTTAGTGGGGTTCAAAATCCCAACGTTAATATGCTTTATCAGAGATGCAAATTGCAACTGACCCCTATGATACTTCAGGCACAACCCTGGGCACTGGGTATAGAAATGAAAAGGCAAGAACCATTCTCTGAAGATGTTCTGAATTTAGAGGAAATTGGAAGCATATTGTCCTCTAGGCAACTAAAAAGGCATTTACAGTCATCTGAGTGCAGGCCAAGAGACATTTGGAGAAATACTATGAATACTTTATGTAAGAAAGCTTAACACCAAAATGAACTTTTGGTCAATATTGATATCATACAACTATGCCTGATTCCTAATGAAGATAGACGTAAAGAAAAACAGACTATAATGTCGATTAATAATTTAAAGAAATAATTTTTAAATGACTAATCTGTAGTAGAGAAACGTACCTATATTCACTTGGCCTTTTTGTACATATATGTTGTGCTGTCATAGGAGACTATTTTTTTAAAAGCTAGAAATTTTGTTTTATGATCAACATTTTTTAAGCTCAGATGCACCTTTCCGTGATTTGAATCTGAGCTTAGCCATGGAGGCTCTGATTAAGAGAGCTGTCATGCCTCAAAGAATAATCAATGACCAAGGAAATGATAATGATCAAGGAAATAATGAAGTCTTGTATGGGCTTGCTGTAGGACCTAACAGAAAATTATGGTACGTTAGGACTTTATTGTTCTAAGCCTTAAACAGTAGTAAGAGCCAAAATGTACTGAGCTCTTCCTATATTTCAAGCCCAATGCCAAGCACTTGATACATGTCATTTCACTTTAATATTATTTAGATTTTGGTTTGATAAATGCCTATATGTAAATTCTGGTCAGACCATTTTTGCTTCCTGCCCACTGACCATAGCAAGGTCTAGACACTCAATCCTCTGAGTCAAAAGGTGGATTAGAAATTAATGAGATTGTTACAAATCTCTATGTATACCTTCTTTGTTCTGCAGATCTCACTGTGAGGGGACAGAGTGAAGGCAGGGCCTTAGAGATGCTATTTGACTTTTCCTCTCCTGCTCTGATTGATCTTGTAAGAATGGAGCAAAAGCTAGAAAGTCCCTTCAAATAACCTAGGACACATTCTAAGATGGTGGACTTGACTAACAAAGAGGCGTAAGGTTAGGGCTACCACACTGGTGAGAAGAGTAAGTGCAATCACTTTACTTCAAAAAATTTGAAAATGGTGGGTAAAGATGAAGAAAGTACATTTCCTTTGATCCAACAATTTTCATGTTTAAGAGTTTTTTTTTCTAGTTTAATCTAAACAGAAGTATACACAAATACGGGTGACCAAGAATCTTCAACAGATTGTTTAGAAAGCAAAAAAATGTGGAAATGTTCTAAATTTCCAACAATGGAGCAATGGATAATTCCATCGTAGGATAGAATAATAGGTAGCTACTTTAAATAATATTATAAAGGAGGGTTTCTAAATCTCAGAATTATTGGCATTTTGGACTGCATAATACTTGGTTGTGGGGGCTGTCCTGTGCACTGGAGTACATTCTGCAGCGTCCCTAGCTTCTACCCAATAAATGCCAGAAGCAAAAATTGTTTTCAGATGTTACCAAATGTCCTCGGGGGTAAAAACTGCCTGGTTGGGAATCACTGTTATAGAGCAATATTTATGGTCATGGGAAAATGTCCATAATGAGCTAAAGATGAAAGAAGGAAGCTACAAAGCACTGCGACAAATATTTCTCTTCACACACATACAAACACACATACACACACACACACACACACACACACACACACACAGAAAGGGAAAAAAAAGTGAGACCTTTAAAAAAAAGGTTGCAGGGGACTGGAAAGATAGTCACCAAAGTATTAATAAACATTACTTCTGGGTGGTGAGATTATAGTCTATGTGTCTGTCTCTCTTTCCATTTTTTAGTTTTATTCCTTTTTGTAATAAGGAATAAAGTGAGTAGCCTTTATAAGCATCACTATAAAGGCCTTTACTATCAATGTTCTCTGGATTTCTGATTGCAGAAAACAATTTTTACTTATGCATATAAAAGTAAAAATATTTTCTACCCATGAGGATGTGTGTTCGAAATCATGTGTAATTTTTAGAAAAACGTGCTAGAAGACTATCATAACTACTAGATTTCTCTTAGAAGACAAATCTTGATAAACCTTGAAGACTGCCCTATAATATGCTTCGGGTAGATTTGAGAATTGTGGACTCCTTGAGTCTAGTTCCAAACAAAGCATCTAGGAAGCTTGCCAGGGGTACTTCTGGAAAACTCGGAGTGATACAGGAAGGGGAGAATTGTGTCCCTAGGTCCACTGACCCAGTGTGAAATGTTTTACCTATAAGGGATATGCCTTTGGGTATGTTTTTAGAGGAGAGAAAGTGCAAAGCAGGATGAAGAAAGACCAAAGCTGAGGAGACTTGGTAGAAAGAATAGATTTTTTTCATAATACCGTTAGAAGTAAGGCCAAGTGTTTCTCGGGGGAGCCAATTCATTAGTCTGTTCATTCGTGATGAATTCAGTATGAAGATGAACAGAGAATGTTCTCCCCATTTGCCAAGAGAGACAAAATATTTCCCCTGCCAAGTTTGAGAGCAGCATTAAGCTCATTAAGTGTTTCTAAAATCCCACTCCTATCTCCTGATTTTGCTTCATGTATGGGTAAAATGACCTTCTTGACAGCTCCATGGACATCGGATAAAGAGTTTGAAGGGAAAGGGAAGTCTAGTTTTACTCTATGGAAAATACGGTAACCTGTTAGGAGAGAGGTTGGGGGTGGTGGACAAGAACCACGTAGACCAGGAAGTCTTTAACTTTGCAGAGCTGTCTGCTTGCTCTTAATGTGTTCAGAGCCTCATAATTCCTTGAGACCAGTAAGGTAAAAATGTATAGGGTGCTGGTGGCTTAGATCATGGCACACCGGAAAAAAAAAAAAAACTATACACACACAAACATATGCACCAACTAACCAAAAATATAACTAACTGAGAAAACCATGTAAATACGGAAACTCTGCAAACCACAAGACAGCAAGTCACATGTTGAAAGCCAATCATAGTCAAAGGTTCAGAAAGTCCTAAACAGGTTATTGGTTTCTTCTCTGGCATATTCTACTAGCATTCTCAGTAATGTTGCCATATGGACAACACCATACAGCTTGCCAAGTCATTCTTAAAGTAAAATAACAAAGGATTCATTAAGAATACACTGACAAATATTGAGTGTGAAGATTATCCAGTGTTGCGCAATTCTCACAAAATTCCCATTTTTCACTTATGCCTGCTTTCCCCGTGGCTCACAAAAAATGGAGGAGAAATCAATGTCCTATAGGCCAGATGTACCAGAAACCAGGTCATCTATTTCACCAAGTATTGACCACTACTGAGTTTCTATCTCCTATTGAAGCTGCCTTCCTGATAGTCCATATATGTTCCCGTCCCCCACCCTAGTAGAATGCTGCATCCTAAAAATCATTTCATTTATTTTTAGCTGTTATCTTCCTTCCTCTGCTACAACTTGACATTGATCTCTATGCTTTTCTCAGTACAAAAAATAATAAATTTAATCCTATTATCTACAAGATTTAAAATTTATTGTTGGCAAGATTCTCCAATTCTGGCACTAAATATCACTTCTCAGTTCTCACTCTCAAAATCACCCTCCCTACTAAGTGACAGTAGCCATGGTCAGCTTTGTACATCAGTGCTACTTATCTGGGAGTCTGCTTAAATACAGCCCACCACCAATGTGTCTGTTTCAATAGAAAGAACTCAATTAAAAAGTCTGAAAAGTTGTACATTCTAGTTAGCTTTCTGAGTCTACTTTAATCCAGTAAATGTATTACCAAAAAAATACTACTTTCCGGCTACAATTTGAAGATGACAAATTTGCCTAGTTTCCTTTATAAGTGATGACAATATACCAAGAATCTAAACAGATAGATGTTGGTCTTTAAGAGTTGAGTAGTCTTTAGCGAAATTGGTCTGCTGCTTTGTAAATGAAGATAATCGGTTTTGTGAGAATTAAATGAGATGAATCTAATGCTCCTAGCACAGAATATGAAATCTAGCTGGCACTCAAGATATGTTAGCTTACATTAACATAGTTCTTCTGTATCTAATTCTAATTTCTTTTCTATCTTCTCTTTTTAAGGTTAAATCAGCTCCATTTACAGACTGTGACACTTATCTAGAGGAGGCGTGGGCTGTCTTCTATCTTATCCTCCATGTGGTTTAGTTTTTATTATGGAATCCTTTTAATGTCAGATGTTGCTAGGCGATTTTTTTTTCTGATTTGATTAATTTAGTTCTAGCACAAACAAAAATATGTCCAAATGGTTTGATCTTCACTGATGTTGCTTTTCTTCCAAAATAAATAGGTTCTACTTTTGTGTCAAAAGACTTCTGATGTGGTTCCAGACCTTTACAGAGTTGTGGGTGATCACAAACTTAGTGGTTTAAGAGCTTCACCACTCGCTGTTAGTGTAAATACATTGAGAATGAGTAACAATAAATGATGAAGTACTGTAAAAGAAAGAAAGAAAGAAAGAAAGAAAGAAAGAAAGAAAGAAAGAAAGAAAGAAAAGAAAACTCTAAATTAATTGGAAGAGAAAATGTATGCTTTGCAAATGAGAGACAAGAAAGAAGTGTGAGTTCTTTTTGTAATTCTTTCTCAATCTGAATAGTCCATGGAAAATATAACCCTTCACCTTCAGGGGGAAACTGATAGGTCATAACATGAGCAAAACATGTAAAAAGGTTATTGAAATTAACCATTCTGAAGAATAATCTCCTGAGGTTTCACAAATCCATATGATTTTGGACTAAAAGTTAGGAAACCACAACATCAACTGCTTTACATTACAGTTTACCCAGAAGACAATGAAAAAATGCTGGATTAAGAGTACTGGCTCTAGGGACACCTGGGTGGCTCAGTTGGTTGGACGGCTGCCTTCGGCTCAGGTCATGATCCCGGAGACCCGGGATCGAGTCCTGCATCGGGCTCCCAGCTCCACAGGGAGTCTGCTTCTCCCTCTGACCTTCTCCTCGCTCATGCTTTCTCACTGTCTCTCTCTCAAATAAATAAATAAAATCTTTAAAAAAAAGAGTACTGGCTCTAGAAGATCTTTTAATGTTTAATTGTGAAATGTTTTCTGATTTCCTGATTCCCATTACCTGAGTTTATTTATATAGGCTGTGGAAAATTGCCAGGATAATTGTTTTTGGTAGGAAGGGAACACTACTCAAAGTAATAGAATTTAGAACAATTTTCTTTATCCAAGATTAATTTTTTGGGTAGATTTCTATAATGTTCCATCTTATTCTGTGGTCACATTAAAATGTCAGCAGACTTCATGGATTGCCCAACGATGCCAAAGATACAGAAACACCCACCATGGTGGGAAGAAGGGACACAGCAGTGTTATTAACAATGCTTTTGTTATTAACAGGAATATCTAAGAGGGGAATTCAGTGAAAATGGCTGGCATCCAAGTATACAGCTAATGTTTTCTTCAGTTGAAGTTGTGGATTCTAATCAGTGGCTCAGAAGGAATGATGCTGGTGAATCTCACAGAGGAGTTTTTGAGAAGCTTATTACACAAAAAGCTTTTGAATGAGGAAGTAGGCCTTTAAATGGGATGGCCTCTCTCAGATATTTTGCTCATTTCCAGTAAGTCCTTCTCAAAAATGAACACTGATTCTAACTGAACAATCATAGTATTTCAACACACCCATGACAAACTGGGTAGGGAAAGCTGAATTATGATGAAAGCCTGTACTATTATGACCTTTCTCATGACCATAATTGATGGATGTGCCCCTGAAACACTTTGCAGGGCTGTTGACATATTTAGAAATGCGCCTGTGACTCATTATGCCCATTAATTTGGCAGTAAATAGGAGCAGATTACCCCAGTGGATACGGAGACAATTCGTTGCCCAAGGATGTGGTTCTTTCATGTATAATCACCTTTTGTAGAATGTACAGTTGTCTCCTTTTTGAAAATGTACAGATTGGGCTCAGATTTTCATGAGCTAAACTCTATTTTTTATCAGTATAAATGTCAAAAAAATCAAGATCAAAATATTTCAACATCCTTTCTGTATGAATGCAAGTGAAAAATGCTTAAAAAAATCTTTTACTTAAAAGCTTATACTGACCTTTGGCTTCTGCCTCAGATGTAGAAATGTGGACAGGTCCACTTCTACTCTATCAACTAGGAAAAGCTGGATAAATTATAAATCTTGATTTTTCTTGAGCCTAGAGAAGAAAGTTTATATGGTATCCAGCTCATCTAAAGCCTAAGAAGAGATGGATATCTTTAAGGAGAGAGGGAATAAAAGCATGGGCTTCCTCGTGAGAATAGAAGAAAGCCAAGACTGCCATACAAGTGGGTAAGAAACATCCAGTTAAAATTTTTAATAAATTTCTAAAATCCAAGAGTGGACCATATGAAAATATGGAACCCCTAGAAATTGTAGATATACAGAAAATTTACATTATCTTGGTTATTCTTCTCCATGACTCTGTGATTCTCCACTAATAAAAAAACACCTTTCTTGCCAAGGGTAGCAAGAAGCAACAGCAGTCTACCACTCTAGGAGTGGCAAGAATGAAGAGAAACCTTCTCCGAAGTCTAGGTACACAGAGATGGTCTATTCCTAGGGGCAGAACAGTGACATTGAGAACAACTCACAGGCAAATGGGACCCCACCCTAAACACAAGGTAATGCAAGAGAGATCTGTAGCCAGGGATATAGTCAATGAAGCCATAGCAACAACCAAACTCAAACCCAGCTCACTTCTGAGTAGGAAGACCTACCAGCCCACAATAACAGCCTAATAGATCCAGATAAGCCCATTTCCAAGCATAAATACTAGTTATCTTACTCTCTACTATTACTATTCACACAATACCCACTATTCAATGAAAACTAATGAGATACAAAAAATCAAGGACAAAACAACCTGCTGATATGAGGAAAAGCAAGTGATAGAAGAAGAGATGACCCATATGTTGGACCATAATATAGTGAATTTAAAATCACTATAATAAACATATTAAAGACTCTATCAGGAATGTGGCCAACATGCATGAACAGATATTGAATTTCAGTGGACATAATGAAAACTAGAAGAATCAAATGAAAATGTTAGAAACAAATTCACATAAACAAAAATGAAAAAAGCCCTCAACTGTCACTGACGGACATTGTGCAGCTGAAGAAAACCTCAGCAAGTGTTAAGATAATTCATTAGCAATTACCTAAACTGAAACACAAAGAGAAAGAGAATGAGTAAAACCAGTGAGAGCATCCCAGGGCTATAAGATGTTATCAAATGGCCTAACATGCACTAATTGAAATCCCAGGAGAGGACAAGAGAGACTGGGACAGAATAAATATTTGAAGAGATGCTGGTCAAGAATTTTCTAAAAATAATGAAGGATATCCAAAGTTCAGATCCCAGAAACTCATAGGTTTCCAAGCAAAATAAATACATACAAAAAAAAACCCCTGACATGTATACAAGCAAAAAGAAACAGAAAATCATATAACAAGAAAGAAAAGGCCACATTACATATAGAGGAACAAAGGCAAAACTAACAACAGATTTCTCATTTGAAAGTGTGAGAACAAGAAGATATGTTGGAAAGAAAATAAATTGCAACTAAGAATTCTATACACAATGAAAATATCCTTCAGAAATGAAGCCAAATTAAAGAGTTTTTCAGATGAAGATGAGCAAATTAATTACCAGTACACAAAGCATTGTCAAATATAAAAAGAAGTTCTTCAGGCCAAGAACTAAAGATCTCTAAAGTAAATACAGAATATTTTTCTTATCTCTGATGCCACTAAAAAAAACCTGACTGTCTAAAGCCAAAATAGTAAAATTTATTATATGTACATAATATGTATTAAAGTAAAATCTATGGCAACAATAACTCAAAGGCTGGGAGGATGGAAGTGAAAGTATACTGTGGTTGGTAAGGTTCTCAAACCTATACTTTAAGAGATATAACATTATATGAATATAGACTGCAGTTAATTTGAAATGTATACTGCCAATTCTATGGCATGAGATAAAAAACATTTTTTAAAAGTGGCAAAAATAGTAATTCAATAATGGAGATAAGTAAAATGGAAATTTTAAAAATATTCAGGGTCATGATATCAAGCCCTGCTTCAGGTTCCACACTGGGCATGGAGCCTGCTTAAGATACTCTCTCTCCTTCTTCCTCTGCCCCTCTCTGCAATAGCCCCCTCCCCACCCTGCTTGTGTTCAGGTGCGCTCTCTCTTTCTTTAAAAAAAAATTAATAATCAAAAAAATACAGGAAAAGGTAACAAATTAAAAATGAAAGAGGAAACAATAAGCAAGATGATAGATTTTAATCCAACCATACAAATAATTACATTAAAGGAAAATAGTCAAAACAAACTGAATAAAAATCAGATTCTCAGCTTAAAAGAGGAAACAAAGAAAGATGTAAATATATGCGGATTACAATAAAAACAGTTTAAATTTAAAGGCTCAAATAGGTTGAAACCAAAAGTACGGGAAAGATATACCATACAAACACTAACCAAAAGAAAGATGTAGTGATTCTATTAATGTCAGACAACATGGATTTCAGAACAAGGAGCATTTCTAGGGTTAAAGAGTGCTATCAAAATCCTAAAGGTATATGTGTACATAGGAAGATTCAAAGTGCATGTGTAAAAACTGATAGATCTGAGACCAGAAATGGACAAATCCACAATTAGAGCTGAAAATTTAAATGTTCCTCTGTCTCTGTAATTGATAAAATGAGTAGCAAGAAATCAGCAAGACTATGAGACCTGAACAAAACTAGCAACCAACTTGAGGTAATTCGTATTTATAAAACAAAGCACCCAACAACAGTACAATATCCATTCTTTAGGAGTTCACAAGGAACAACAAAATAGACCATATTTGGGCTCATGAAACAAATCTCAACCAATTAATAATAATTAAAATCAAACAAAGTCCCTTCTATGATACTAAAATAATCTAGAAATCAGTAATGAAAAGATATTGAAAATTCCCACGTTTGGAAATTATACAGACATAAATATTATAAATAACTCAGGGGTCAAAGAGAACATCATAAGAGAATTTACAGCATTAAATATTTATATTAGAAAAGAAAAAAGGTCTGTGTGTCTGTTTGATGCCACAATAGACCAATGGAACAGAGTAGAGAGCCCAGATATGGACCCTCAACTCTATGGTCAAATAATCTTCGACAAAGCAGGAAAAAATATACAGTGGGAAAAAAGTCTCTTCAATAAATGGTGCTGGGAAAATTGGACAGCTTTATGTAGAAGAATGAAACTCGACCATTCTCTTACACCGTACACAAAGATAAACTCGAAATGGATAAAGAACCTCAATGTGAGACAGGAATCCATCAGAATCCTAGAGGAGAACATAGGCAGTAACCTCTTTGATATCAGCCACAGCAACTTCTTTCAAGATATGTCTCCAAAGGCAAAGGAAACAAAAGCAAAAATGAA
>PISX010032769.1:0-15862 GCA_004024625.1 Mellivora capensis | reverse complement strand
TGGCTGCACCAACTTGCATTCCCACCAACAGTGTAAGAGGGTTCCCCTTTCTCCACATCCTCTCCAACACACGTTGTTTCCTGTCTTGCTGATTTTGGCCATTCTAACTGGTGTGAGGTGGTATCTCAATGTGGTTTTAATTTGAATCTCTCTGATGGCTAGTGATGATGAACATTTTTTCATGTGTCTGATAGCCATTAACAACAGAGGAAACCAGAAGAAAGGTAGATGAGTATTCTCCATACTATTTTTACAATGTTTCTGGAAACCTAAAATTGTTAATATAAAGTAAAAGTTCATTTTTTTTAAAGATTTTATTTATTTATTTGACAGGCAGAGATTACAAGTAGGCAGAGAGGCAGGCAGAGAGAGAGAAGAGGAAGCAGGCTCCCTGCTGAGCAGAGAGCCCGATGTGGGGCTCGATCCCAGGACCCTGGGATCATGACCTGAGCCGAAGGCAGAGGCTTTAACCCACTGAGCCACCCAGGCGCCCCAAAAGTAAAAGTTCATCTTAAAGAAAACTAATTCAAGAGAGCTTAACAACAGCTTATGTATTCCACATACCCTATCTTACATAACCTTATAAAACTTATGAAAATATATTATCTCCCCCACTTTAAAGGGAAGAAAAATGAGGTTTAGAAAGACTAAGTTCCTGAGCCAAGTTACAGAACAAGAAGGTGGCATTTCTTGTACCGTAACCCAAGTCAGTATGACTGCTGAGCCATGATGTTAACAACTATGTTACAGTCTTTCCTACACAGGAAGGATTTCCTTTATTTGCTACTATACAGGGACAAGTAATGACATAATTTATAAAGTGCTTCTAGATAGTATCTTATTGATCATCACAACATCCTTTGAGGCAGTAAGGCTGGTGTTATTAGCCCCATTTTAACTAGACAGGTATTTAGTGTAAGGAGATTAAGAAGCTGGCAAAATAACTGAGTTCTAAACCTAAGTCTTCTGATTGCAAATCCCATGTGTTTTTCAAAACACTCTGCTACCTCGGGATAATGTTGCCTGAGGTTAATAAATGGCTGTGCTACTGTATTTTTAGTTCCTTCCTTTCTGAAAATAAAGGCTGTCTGTGACTTCATGCAGGCTCTAGGGGAGATTAGCTTCTTTACAAGATGTAGGGAGGACAGTTAGAAGTAGCTGTCAACTCACTGTTTGTACTCACTAATTACCCTTCACAAGACACTTTGTGGTTTTCTTGGCTTGCTATGATTTCCCCCTTATATTTCTGGTCTAGGTTCTAGTTCCAGCTCTGTCATTAGCACTGTGCTTAGGGTAAGTCTTCTACTCTTTCAGTGAATGTTTTTCTATCTCTAAATGTGGTATAATGATACTTTTACCAATGTTCTCATGAGATTGAGTAAGTAGCACATCAGAAATGGAATGTACTGGAAAAATAGTAGAGATTTATGGAATTATTCTTCCTAAAATAGTCTTCCTAAAATTTATCAAACATGGTGTACTGTTTTTTTCCTGTGATGCTCTTAGTGATTTTCAAACTTCCCGCAATTTTATAGCACTACCGACATTTATCTCAGTGTGATTTGGAGGAAAAATAATTGAGTGTTTAGATAGGATGCACACTTCTCAGAGGTATAATGATAAAAAGTATGAATATTCAGAAGGAGCTGGAGAAAATTCTCTGCATAATAGAGTAATAATCAAACCTAATTACATAATACCCTCTGAAGTGACCTATGCATTACACCGCTCTATGTAGAATGGCAAGGTCAATGTTTAGGTAGTTTCTGAAAGGTGAAAGTTCGTGAACATTTATCACTACAAAGAAAGATAAGGTTTAAAGTATTAGTTCTTTTACTCTGATGATGGCTATGTATATCTCACCATTAACTGTGGTAACTTTAATGTTGTAGGAACTTCGGAATTAAAAAAAGAAATTCTAGGGATGCCTGGGTGACTCAATCAATTAAGCGTCTGCTTTCAGCTCAGGTCATGATTCCAGAGTTCTGGGATCGAGTCCTGCACTGGGGTCCCTGCTCAGCAAGGAGTCTGCTTCTCTCTTTCCCTTTGCCCACCTCTACACCTTTGCTCTTGTGCTCTCTCTCTTGCTCACTCACCCCCTCTCTCAAATAAATAAATACTTTAAAAAAAAAAATTCTAAAACATTTGGGAGTTTGAGCCTATGCTTTGTTATCCCCGCCAAGACAACTATCAAATCCTTAATGCACACTTATACCCTGAATAGCAAGCTGATAAATCTGTGAGATAGATTCAGTGAACATATAAAAAATAACATATTATGGCAGCAGGTGGGGGGGAAAGAAAGGCATGTTACAGAGTTTAAGTAAAGGAAATTGAGAAGGCAAGATCATTTCTCCTGACGGGCATCTCAAAGGATAAATTTAATGTAGGAAATAGGTACACAGATAAAAGGGGAACAAATGGGAGCACCTAGGTGACTCAGTTGTTAAGCGTCTGTGTTCGGCTCAGGTTACGGTCTCAGGGTCCTGGGATCGAACCCTACATCAGGATCTCTGCTCAGCGGGAAGCCTGCTTTCCTTTTCCCACTCCCCCTGCTTGTGTTCCTATTCTCACTGCCTCTCTCTCTGTCAAATAAATAAATAAAACCCTTAAAAGGGGGGGGGATTAATGCCATCCTTCTAAACAAAAGGTTGGGGTGGTGACTGTGGTTATTTTATTTTGTTTTGACTGATGATATCATGGGTTCAAAGGTTCCTAGGCTGTTGATTTATCCTAAAATTTTAAATCAGGTCAAAATAGGAATTAAATGATAGGGTCAGGGCACCTGGGTGTCTCAGTCAGTGAAGCATCTGCCTTCAGCTAGGGTCATGATCGAAGGGTCCTGGGACTGAGTCCCGCATCAGGCTCCCTGCTGAGCAGGGAGTCTGCTTCTCCTTCGCCCTCTGTTGCTTCTCTCTCTGTCAAATAAATACATCAAAAACAACAACAACAAAAAGGATAGGGTCAATTAGGGATTTCTCTGGACAGAGAAGTCTAAAGAATTCAGCTCCTTGGGAATTGATACTTTTTTAATATCTTTTTTTAAATTGCTCCAGAAGAAAAAGCTCACATAAGATATCCAAGTTTAGGAGACATTAAATGCTTCCAGCTGATGCAGAAACACACAGATGGGATTTAAAAAGACCTTACAAGTCTGTGCAAGTGGGTAGAGAAGCAACATATGAGTTTTAACCCTGGCAAGAGAACAAAACATATTTAGGAATTTTAAAGATCACAAAGTATAAAAATGGAGGGCTCTAAGATATCAGTTAATTAATTCAACCATTCACTCAATAAATATTGTTGAGAACTTCTATAGGTCAGGCAGTACACTAATGTTAAGAATGCAAAGGTAAAAAAGAGCACATGGGTGGCTCCTTGGGTTAAGCGTCTAACTCGGTTTCCGCCTGGGTCATTACCTCAGGGTGGTGAGGTGGAGCCCCATTGTCAGCTCCACCCTTAGCCAGGAGCCTGCATTAGATTCTCTCTCTGTCCCTCCCCCTGTCCATGCTCTCTCTCACTCTCTCTCTAAAATAAATAAATAAATAAATAAATAAATAAATCTTTAAAAAAAAAAAGAATGTATAGATCAGAAGGGGAGACAAATTTATATAGGAGCTAAAATAGAGTTATTCATAGATAAAGGAAAGTCCCTTGGCTTGAGGGGATTGAAGAAAATTTATCAGAGGTAACTTTTAAACAGTGAGTAGAAGTTATCAATGTGTAGAACAGAACAAGTAAAGAAAACAGCATGTGCAAAGGCCTGAGGCATGAGCACGCAGGCCACTGTAGGTGGCATGACAAGTACAGGAAACCTGAGCAGGAATGATGATGAATCCAGCTAGAAAGGTAAGAGGGAGATTCCTCACATGGCACGCTAAAGAACTGCAAGAGCAGCAAGCTCAGGTGTGTATTTTCAATAGCAGTGAACTTTTAGTTGATTGGAGAGAATTGAAGTACGGTCAGGAGACTAGGCAATAACCCAGGCAAGAGACAATGAGCGCCTAAACGTTGAACTCTGTTGTTAGGTAGTAGTACAATGGATCTAAGAAAATTCAGAAGGTAAAAATGGTAAGACTTTGTAATATTTATATGAAGGAGGGGAGAGGAGGTATTTAGAAGTGTCTAGAAAACTTTTTCAACACTATGTGTACACAGTCCATGCATTCACCAAGATGGGGAATACAGAATGAATAGTATGTTTGGAAAATAAAGGTGAAATACATTGTGTCATCTGTTAAATGTGAGATTCCAGCATAATATGCAAGTGAAAATATAGTATACATGAACCTAGAATTCAGAGTCTAGGGTAGAAATAGAGATCTATGAATCACCAACTCATAATTGGGAGGTGAAGCCATGGATGTGAAGGTTACGGGGTCTTCACCCAGGATGAATGTTTAGAGAACCTGGGAAAAATCATGAATTGTTTCTTGAGGAAGTAAACCTGATAATTGTATGTGTTAGTTCAAAAGGCCATATATATATTGTAAATCACCAAAAAAGATATTAGAAAATACTGAACTTGAAACAAAGAAAGAAAGAAAGAGAAAAACAAGCAAAAAAAACCCACATATACACCATGAAGCTTAAAACCTGAATTACTATAAGTATAGTCATCATACTTGAAGAAAAAAACAGAGTAGTTTTTTTAAATCAACTTGAAAAGGCAGGATGACTTCAGTATCAAGGTGTTAAAAATACGGGATCTGTTCACTTTGCAAAAAGAAAATTTACACTGGAGGACACATGACTAAAATAAAATCCAGAAATCATGAATGAATTTGATAATTATTAATGGACTTCTTTACTAAATCTAGAAACAATAGATGGAGGAAGTAGCTTTTTAAATTTGAGTGAAATAAATTAAAAATATATCTGCTCATTATGCTGTTTCCCTCACTTCATTATAATTCCCTTGAATGAAAGCATCACAGCTTAATTATTTTGTATTTCATTATCTATTAGTATATGGCACATATTATGAGCATAACACATTTTTAAAGAAAAAATGGACAAATGAATAAGAAATAATTAATAGGATAAGGAATAAGTAATAGGAAGTTAAATTCAGAAGGGGTAAGAAACTATATAATTATTCCAAGAAATAAATTTTGTGGAAAATATACATAATCCAGAGAGTTTAAACAAGTTTATGCATCACAATGTCACAGGAAGCTAAAGAGCAAAATTAAACTATACTTAACATTTAATTTTAGTGAAGCCATTGGTACAACTACTTTGGAAAATTGTACCTACTAAAGCTGAACATATATATACCTCATGACCCAGCTATTCTACTCCTAGGATATACACATACAGAAATATGTTCATATGTTCTTTAAAAAACATATGCAAAAGCATTCCTAGAAGCATTTTTCATAATAGCCCCAGCTGGAAACAACCCAAAGTAATGAGAATGAACAAAATATAGCTACACGCCACAATATGAAATATGGAATAAAAGAGATACAACAAAAGAGTACACAATGTTTGATTTTATTTATTTATTTATTTGACATAGAGAGAGAGAGTGCATAGAGGGAAACCGAGAGGGAGAAGCGGATTCCCCTCTAAGCAGGAGCCTGATGCAGCAATCAATGGAGGGCTCCATCCCAGGACTCCTGACCTGAGCTGAAGCAGACACTTAACTGACTGAGGCACCCGGGCACACCTCTTCTTCTTGCTCTGAGTGCTGTTTATATGGATGTGTTTAGCTTGGAAAAATTCACTGAACTGTTTGCTCACAATGTATGCATATTTCTGAATGTATCTTATACTTCAGTCAAAACATTTATATAAAATCAAGGAAAACAAAAAGATTAGTAAAGCCAGGCAAACATTCAGTTTGTGACTTCTCCTGGCAAAGGACATTAATATAAATAAGCTATGGGCTTGCCCTAGTATAGCATTTCCCATGATATTAAGGGAAGGAGCAGCAAACTGGATATGCAGTCCATTTGCTAACATCTTCTACCCACTTTGAGGTCTTTTATTAAAAAAGAAAAAGAAAAAAATCTAAATGTTTGACAAACAAAAATAAGAAAAGAAAGGTCCCAGAGCCTTTGAAAGGCCTTTGCCTTTGGAAAGGCAAAGCTAAATGATTTTCATAGCAATTAATTCCATGCACCCTTGAGCCCTCATTTCAGAGGATCAGAGAAAACTTCCTTACTATGCTACATCCCTGCCCAAGTGGAATAGCTCAGCAGGTACTCTGCTCAACAAAGCAGAACTACATACAAATTATTGAGTTTCTCTTCCAGGTGTTTAAATGAAGTTTCTGGAACTGACAAAACCACTCTGATAGGGGAGGGAGAGCTTATGAAGAACATTTTTGTTTCCTTAAGACTAAGAAGATGTGCAGCAGAAAAGCCCATGGATACTTTGCTATTTGGATTTCATTCTTAGTTGGCTTCTATCCCTGGTCTTCCCTCTGCCAAGATGCTCCCTGCTAACTGCTTCACTGGTCACTAGGCAGCTTCATGTTCTCTCAGAAAACAAAATAGTGCAAACACCTGCTAATTTAAATGTTTTTCCCCAACATACATTAGGAAGTGGAATACTTAGCCTTAACTGAAATGAGGACAGAAGATGGTAAAATAAGAGTAGAATACAGAGATAATTAAAAAGTGTTGAGAAAAAAATAAAGATTGAAAAAATGCAAGATTTTACAATCAAAACATGATTTAGCAACAGAAAGAGGACTTTACTGCTTTTCTCTTATTTCTTTTTCCATTTTATATTAATAGGACAACTACAATAAAGGGGGAAATAAAAGATTTCTTCAAATACAAATAGAAAACTGAGAAACCATATAATAATAGGATTAAGATATCCCCCAAGGTATGTAATTCTGGGTCATTATTGCATACCTTGGGTAGAATGAAATACACAAAAGTGAATATTAATAACTCCAAGATACCACCTAGGAAAACATTATTACTTAATTCTAATGCAGGCCACCATGTCATTCAAGAAAATGTATGTATAAAGTTAAGAAAGGCACTATGTTAATCTTCTATCTGCCTGAAACAAACACACTATATGTTATATCTATTATTTGCCTCAAGCTTATATCTAAAAAATAAATTGTATCTAAGTCATCTACCATACAATTAAAGTAAAAGAAATAAACAGGAAAGCAGATAAATAATGCGCTAAACAAAGTTCAGTGGTACTGCCCATTTCCCTTCCATTTGTGTGTATGTTTCACTGCTTAATCTAACAAGATTCAAATATCCATGTCAGAAAACTTTTCCTCTACAGTACAGATTTATTAACATCTATGAGTGAAGTTGGATTTTAACACCTAGCCAAAGATCAAAAACATCATTTTCCTTACAATTTCTTCCTATTTAAGTTTCTGTGACTCACTTGTGAGAAATAGACCACTATTTTCCAAACATAGCATAACTTAGTACAAATGGAATTCAAGCCCAGGAATGTTGATCCAAATACTAATTAATAATGCCTTACATTCACGTAGTAGTTTATCTCATTTAATAAGTTTCTAGTCATCTTCTCATAAAGAATTCCATGAGGAAAAAAGTGTTATTACCCCTAAATGTTAAAAAAAAAGGAAAAGGACAGTTGTCCAAAGGCACACGATTAATAAAAAGTGGTGGTGATGATTGTTTTTAAGAAAGCCAGCATTTACTAAATAGCTATAATGCTTCCTACAGGCAAACATGCTCTAGTCATTTTTCATTTAATGGTCCAGCTATGAATAGGATCCAGGACTGGCTTCTGTCTTAACACTCATTTTTTAAATTATTTAAATTCAATTTAGTTAACATATGCTGTACTATTAGTTTCAGGGGTAGAATTTGTGATTCATCGATTGCATATAACACACAAGTACCCTCCTTAAGGTCCATCACCCAGTTACCCCATCCCCCACCCACCTCCAGCAATCCTCAGTTTGTTTCCTCAAGTTAGGTGTCTCTTTTGGTTTGCCTCCCTCTCTGTTTTCATTTTCTTTTTTCTTCTATCTACAACTATTTTTATTTGCTGTCAGTAGTTCATCATCTGCCTCCAATGTTTATCAAAGGACTTTCCTACGCCCTATAGCTCTGTGGTGGCACAACAGAGAATACATATTTCAGGGATATCATCCTGAATAATTGAATAATTATCATATGTAATACAACTCAGATTAGAAACACATTCTTTAATTCTGTTTCAGTACAAGACTGATTAAAAAAAAAAACCCTCAGTCCAAAACTATAAAAATAGAAATCAAAGTGTGATCCATAAAGTCATTTAGATTGCTCAAAAATATAAGTCAAACATAATGAAGAAAGAACGAAACTATCATCTTAACTATTTCAATCTACCTGTGATAAAGGAAACATTCTAAATATAGCATCTTAGTAATGATAGTTTAATGGTTGCTTTCCCAGAGTGGGGGGGGGGGACAATTTGGCTTAATTCAACCAGCTTGAAAACACCTGCTTTAAGGTGTGACTTTAGAGCTAAGGCTAAAGATAAGGCTATATAATTCAGATGTTCCTAAGGTTATAAACTCAGATGTTTATTCTAAGCAGGAAGCATGAATAGGCCAAATGTTAATCCACAGGGAGTGGTGAGGCACTCACACACCATAGAATACTTGCCCCACTTAAAAACATTCAAATCCAAAATGGCCAAAAAGAAGTCCCGACCTCTGCTCTAAAGTTCCAGCACAGATGTTTGTGTCAGCCTATGAGTGCACTCTCCATGTTTTCTATTCATAACATATGTGTAACTGACCTTAGAAAGGATTGGAAAGAAATAAAGGATGTCCTTAGGCCTGAGGAGCCTACAATAAATGAACGGGAGTGAGGCAGATGCTGAGCCACTCCAGGGCAGGAAGTCTGTCTCATTATAATAGAAATAGCATGAGCTTTAGGGTTGGGATCCCAACACAAAACACTCCAATAGCAGATTTTGAGTAGAAAAATTAACCTTACTTCAGCTACAAAATGGGAATAATAATTCCTACCCTAGAGGGTAAAATGAGGTTAAATTATTTAATGTCAAACATTTTCCAGAATGTTCTTAGTGATCTCTCTCTATACAGCAAACTATTATCTAATCGCCTCCTTAAAATGCTTCTCCTTTATCTTCTTAGATGACAGTGAATACTAAATTTAAGTTGACATTATTTGATAGTATTAACCCCTCTTCTGCACTCCAGATACATAACTCAGGTTGAGTCTCAAAATAAACATATGGGAAATTGAACCTATTGCCTTTCTTATACTACCCTCTAACTCATGTTTCTCCTCCAACATTCTCAGACTCACTGGCCTCAATATCTAGCTAATGAGAAATCTGAGGAATATCCTTGACACTTCCATTCTTTTATCCCTATCATTAGATAAAGTCTACTGTTCTATTCATTAAATATTTCTCCTGTATGTACCCTTGTTCTTTTCCTTACTACTAGGACTAATCTATTGGAGAAATGATTAGGAATAACTAATGAAGTGGTTGTAAGTACAAAGAAGAAATCAAAGATAAAACTTTATGACTAATACAACCTTTTCTCTATAGTATCATCAGAGGAATCCCTCCAAAATTTAAAAATGACCATCAATCCCCAATTTAAAATTTTCAAGTGACTATTAATCCACACAAAATAAAACTCACATTTTTTTTATTATTATAGACAAGGATAATCTGACTTCAGCTTCTCTCTCTAGACTCATTTCCTATCACTTATCTCACAGGCACCCTTTTCTCTAGCCACGGAGACTCACATAAGGTTCTATAAGTGCCTTGAGCTATGTTCCAGTCTCCCCTTACATCTCTTGGGAAATGTCTACTCATCCCTCAAGCTAGCTTGGAGTCTCATGTTCAGTTACCCACAGATGTACTCATGTGCTCCAATCGTGCTTACATGGCACTAATCTGGCATATATTAAACAATTACCATTTGCTATAGTTATTCATCAAAATATCAGTGTTTCTTAACAAATTATGAGCTCCTATTAGCGTCATAACTATGCCTTACCTCTTTCATCCCCCTAGGCCTTATATGGGAACTGGCACAGAGTGACCAATGAATCAAGGACACCTCTCACCACTTTTTTTTTTTAAGACTTATTTAATTGAGAGAGAGGGGCAGAGGGAGAGGGAAAGAGAGAATCCTTAAGCAGACTCTCCACTGAATGCAAAGCCCAACGCAGAGATCCACTCCAGGACCGAAATCAACAGTTCGCCAGTTAACCAACGAGACACCCAGGTGCCTCTATCTCTTACCACTGTAAAGACACCAGAAAACACTGAGGGTTACTGCCATAAGATAATTTACTTTTCCATGAGAAAAAAATTCTAATTTTGGAAAAGGAAATCATAACTACAAGAAGCTAAGATATACTCATCCTAGAATGAAAATATTCTTCTTTAATTATGTTCCCAATTAGGCTAACTAGATCTTCCTATGAACTATTCTTCAGTATTCTAGCCTAGTCCTCATTTAAAAAGCCGATGATACCAGTTACCACTTATATATAAGTGTGTCATTCAGTGCTAATTCCTATATATCTCAGGATGTTTTGGAAAATATCTGATTTCTAACTATATTCCCTGGCAGGAAACAAAACTTTAAGCAGAATGAAGGTAAAGATGTCCTGTATTTGACATGTTTTTCAGAAAGTTAAATTAATGTTCCTACATTAACCAATAATCAGATCCATCTGACTGAGGAAACAGAAATAACATGGGTTAATTATCTTATTAAGTTTTGAGTACTCTGATATAATCGAGTATTTATACAGTGGGATTCAACTAAGAGCTACAAGAAAATACAAAGTAAAAATAAGTACCCACTTAAGTCCTCTGCTCTCTGGAAACTGTTAAATAATATGCTAAATAAAATGCACTAAAACTGGCAGAATACATTAGATCACTATAGGAATTATAAAGAAAAGCATGGGTAGGTTAAGAAAAGTTTCACAGGCAGAGGAGCATCTTGAAAATGCACCATGGTGGGGTGCCTGGATGGCTCAGTCAGTTAAGCATCTGCCTTGGGCTCAGGTCATGGTCCCAGGGTCTTGGGATCAAACCCCACATTGGGCTCCCTGCTCAGCAGGGAGCCTGCTGCCTCCTCTGGTTGTGTTCATTCCCTCTGTCAAATAAACAAATAAAATCTTTTTTTTAAAGGTTTTATTGTTTTATTTGAGAGACAGAGAGAAAGCACAAGAAGGGGGAGGGTCAGAAGGAGAAGCAGAATCCCCGCTGAGCAGGGAGTCTGATGTGGAACTCAATCCCAGGACTTCAGGATTATGAACTAGGCTGAAGGCACTCACTTAACCAACTGAGCCACCCAGACACCCATAAATAAAATATTTTAAAAAGAAAAGAAAAGGAAAGAAAAAAGAAAAGAAAATGCACCTGGTAAAAGAGAACTAAAAATTATGACATTAAAGCACTTGGTATCTCAAACATATCAAAATCTGAGCTCCTGATAGAGATTCCTGCTACTCCCACTCTTCACCAGTTCAGTAAATGGCAGTTCTTCCAGTTGTCCAGGCCAAAAATTTTGCCACCAACTTCTACTTCTCTTTCATCTCATATCCAGTTTGTCAGTCTATTCTATCACTTTTACCAGAATTTGACTTTTTATCAATCTCTAGAAAGTCATCATGTCATTGCTTTGCTCAAACCATCCAACATATCTCTCTGACCTCATCCTTATAACTCTCCTTGCTCACTCGAATCTGGCCACATGGACCTCTTTGGTGTTTCCCTCAAAAGCCAGGCATGTCCTTACCTTAGGCCATCCTGTTGCTGGCAATCTTCTAGGTCCATGTCTGGCTCACTCTCTCACTTCCTCTTAGTCTTTACTCAAAAATCAACTTTTGAGTGAGATCTCTATCTAAAAGTCCCACCAACAATTTCACTCTTGATATGCCATATCCCCTTTTCCTGCTTTATCTTCTTCTTATTTATCACTATTATACTTTATAGCATAGTTATTTATCATGTTTCCTTTTTGCTTATTCCAATGGAATATAAGCCCCATGAAGTGACATGAAAGCTACCTGATACATATTTATTTAATTAATTAATGAACATCAACCCAAATTAAAAATTTGAAATTAACTATGTGAACATCTTACACATCAAACGTCTAAAAAGTTATCCTATCACATGGGGTACTAAATACAAGGAATCTGTCCAGTTTGTTGAAAAAATTGATAAAGGGCACAGAACCAGATAACATTAACATAAAACTTCCTTCTCCCTTTTATCTCTCATTCCAGAATAGATTTTAGAACAGTTTCACCTATATATCTTGCAATTTACTAGTGAGTTTTACTTGACTCATATTACATGCTTACCAGAATGCATACAGAAAGCTTCTGAACTCAAAACATAATGGCTGTACCTAAAAGGTCAACTGTGTATGCCTGCCTAATAGCAGGTAACTTGTATTTAAGATCCATATCCCTAGTTAACAAAGATTTTGCCTTATTCAAGGCATATGCGGAGCATGGATCATCTACATGCAGAGTATTCACTGTTTCACTTCTGCCAATTTAAATACTCAAGTCTCTAGGAATGGCTACAATCCACCCTAGCACATAAAATAAATTAGTACTCTTACACTCTAGAGAAAAGTATGTGTTTAGCACCAAATGGAATCAGCAGATGACTAAATACTCTTTTTTTTTCCTGCCTTGCTTCTGTCATCAATACAACAGATGCACGATGCTGGAATGTGGACAACCCCCAGAAGGTTGGTGTTTTCCTCTAATGCACAAATAAACCATTCAAAAATGCATCCCACATAGCATACCAGAGTCAGCAAGAACCTCTTGGTTTCTTTATTGCCTACAAGATGATTTTATGAATGAATATATCACAAAGACTTCCATAGTCCAAATGAAGCATAAGACTACCTTTGATGTTAAACATCATTAAATATCTTGTACATTTGTAGCAATGGTCATTCAAGTCCAAGATAAACAATTGCCACATAAATGGTTTACAGTTATTATAGTTCACAGGAAATCCTTGGCACTTTTATCATGGCACTTTTAAAGGCATGAGACATGAATAGTTAAAGATAAGTTAATGAAAGTAGGATTCTTTCTATATTAAGTATGGAAAAAATTCTCTTACTAGGAAGGCCTAGTTCATTTTTATATCACCTCTTTTAAAACCATAACACACAAGGAAAATGACAGTGCATCATCCTTGGTCTAATTGTCCAGCTATGTTCGTCAAGGTTCCCCCAATGTGGGTGGAAATTACATTCCCATTTTTATTTACTGTTGAATTTGTAAGGAAGATCCACTCAGAAACATTAAATTTCAATAAAAAGAGACAAGAACATTCTTCAACCTGATAAAGTGAATCTATGATAACCCCATAGCTGAAATCATACTTACTGGTGAAAGACTAAATGCTTTCTCTCTATGATCAGGAATAAGACAAAAATGTCCTCTTTCATTTCTATTAAATATTGTACTAGAAGTTCTAGTCAGATAATTTAAGAAAAACAAATAAATAAAAGGCATCCAGTTTGGAAAGTAAGGTGTAAAACTATCACTATTTGAAGATAACATGAACTAGTATACTGAAAATCCTAAAGAATTCACATACTCACACACACATCACACACACACACACACACACACACACACACACAAGCTATTAGAGCTAATCAACAAAATCAGCAAGGTTGCAGGATGCACTATAAATGTACAAAATTATTTGTATATCTACGCACTTGCAATAAGTGATTTGAATACAAAATTAAGGAAACAATTCTAATTATAGCATTGAAAAATAAAATACTCAGTAATTAATTTAACAAAAAAAGTACAATTCTTCTACACTGAAAACTACAAAACATCATTAAAAGAAATTTGAGAAGACTTGCAAAAATGGAAATACTTTCCATGTCATATATTGGAAGACTTAATATTATTATGAGGACAATATTCCTCCAAATTGAACAATAAATTCAGTGCAATTACCATCAAAATGCCAGCAATGTTTTTCACAGAGATTGAAAAGATGAACCTAAAATTCATATGAATATGCAAGGGACCCAGAACACCAAAAAATTAAAAAAAAAAAAAAAACAGAGTTGAAAGATTCACTCTTCGCAATTTCAAAATGTACTAAAAGGCTACAAGAAAGCATGAATCTGGCATACATAGATCAGGAATAGAACTGAGACTCCAAAAATAAACCCATATATTTAGAGTTAATTCATCTTCAACAAACGTGTCAACAAAACTCAAATGGAGAAAGAATGATCTTTTCAACAAATAGTACTGGGACAACTAGATATTATATGCTAAAGAAGGAAGCTGGACCTCTACCTCATACTGTACCCAAAAATTAACTCCTAAAGAAGAGCTAAATTATAAAACTCTTAAAAGAAAACACAGAAGTAAGTCCTCATGATCTTGGATTAGACAGGGTTTTCTTAGATATGACCAGAAAAAAAAACACAAACAATAAGAAATAAATCAGGTGGACATCATAAAAACTACTAAAAACCTGTTTGTATTAAAGGATACCAAGGCATGTGATGTAATTAGCATTGGGTACTATATAAGACTGATGAATCATTAAACTCTACCTCTGAAACTAATAATACACTGTATGTTAATTAATTGAACTTAAATAAAATAAGATTTTAAAAAAAGAAAATCATAAGGAAGAGAAAAGAAAAAGGATACCATCAAGAAAGTTAAAGCATGATAGAAATATCAGTGGAGGGAAAGGAAGCAAGATGGTAGAGGAGTAGGAAACTGAAATAGCATTAGGTCCCAGGAGTGCAGCTACATAGTTATCAAACCATTCTGAACACCTACAAACTCAACAGGAGACAGAAGAGAAGAAGAGCAGCAATTCTAGGACCAGAAAATCAACCATTTTCAGGAAGGTGGGACGAGCGGAGAAGTGAATCCAAAGCGATGGGAAGGTAAACCACAGGGGGAGGGGCCAGCTCCCAGCAAGTGGTGGAGGAGCAGAACACAAAATCAGAAATTTTAGAAGTCTGCTCCACTGAGGGATGTAGCTCTAGAGGCTAAGCAGGGGTGGAGCCCTCAGAGGGACAGTGTAGTCTCAGGACCCATGGGGTCACAGAAAGACCAGGGGTGTTTGAGTGTGGCAGAACTGCCAGGTATCAGAGCAGGGAAGCCAGCTACAGAGACAGAGCCAAGGTGGAGGCTCTCAGCTCGGGGTTACCTTAAACCACGATCCAAGGCACATTCAGGCCACTGCTCTTCAAGACTCCACTCCAAAACTGATAGAACTTGTACAGGAATTCAGTAAAGTATAAGGATATAAAATCAATACTCAGAAATCAGCTGCATTTCTATATACCAACAACAAGAGAGAAGAAAGAGAAATTAAGGAATTGATCCCATTTACAACTGCACCCAAAACCATAAGATACCTAGGAATAAACCTAACCAAAGAGGCAAAGAACCTGTACTCAGAAAACTATAGAGTACTCATGAAAGAAATGGAGGAAAACACAAAGAAATGGAAAAATATTCCATGATCATGGATTGAAAGAATAAATATTTTGAAAATGTCTATGCTACCTAAAGCAATCTACACGTTTAATGCAATCCCTATCAAAATACCATCCATTTTTTTCAAATATGGAACAAATAATCCTAAAATTTTTAGAGAATCAGAAAAGACCCCAAATAGGACAAGATGGCGGGGAACTAGGAGGATGCTCTGGTTCAACCTGTCCCCTAAAGTGAGCTGATTACCTACCAAGGAACTCCTATCACTCATGAAATCAGCCTGAGATCAGAATTCTACTCGTCAGGATTTCTACGGGGGCAGAAGACGCCAGTGGGCAGGTAAAGCCGAGCGGGAACACCGGACTGGTATC
>PISX010032768.1:0-15842 GCA_004024625.1 Mellivora capensis | reverse complement strand
GTTAAAATGTCTATACTACCTAGAGCAATCTATACTTTTAATGCCATTCCGATCAAAATTCCACCAGTATTTTTCAAAGAGCTGGAGCAAATAATCCTAAAATTTGTATGGAATCAGAAGAGACCCCGAATTGCTAAGGAAATGTTGAAAAACAAAAATAAAACTGGCGGCATCATGTTACCTGATTTCAAGCTTTACTACAATGCTGTGATCACCAAGACAGCATGGTACTGGCATCAAAACAGACACACAGACCAGTGGAACAGAGTAGAGAGCCCAGATATGGACCCTCAACTCTATGGTAAAATAATCTTCGACAAAGCAGGAAAAAATATACAATGGAAAAAAGACAGCCTCTTCAATAAATGGTGCTGGGAAAATTGGACAGCTATATGTAGAAGATGAAACTCGACCATTCTCTCACACTGTACACAAAGATAAACTCAAAATGGATAAAAGACCTCAACGTGAAACAGGAATCCATTAGAATCCTGGAGGAGAACATAAGCAGTATGATAAGTAAATGGCAGCACCATCAGTCACTGAGCCATCCCAACCCAGAAAGAGTACAGCAATACTTAGCACTATAAAGGAAGCTCAACTCATACTAAAGAAGTGTCTTAAGGACGCTAGAGCAGGAGAATCGGGATCATTCCTCCTCTTCCTGGAGCAGGGAGATAAATGAGCCCAGGGTATGAAGCTTGCTGTGTGGATCTCAGTTGGTGAGACATCAGCTCTCTCTTAATGAGGTTAGACACTCACTTCTGTAAGGTTAGGCTATGTTAGAGTCCCTGGAAGAAGTTCTCTGAGTGGCATACCTATGAGTTTCATCCTGATATTTTAGGCATCCTGTTCTGAAGTGTGATTCCACTATACCTTATCTGAGATTAGACTGTTTTGGTCTCAAGCCCATCCCTAAATACAATGCGACTTGCCCTGCCTGTCTCGAGAAGGCTTGGTTCTATTAGGGCAGTAGTCGGACCCCGCGTAAAGTTTTGCAAACCACTTTCCCCATTGTCACACTCTCTTGAGCTGATGTCTCCAAACCTATTCTTTTCCAAGAGTAGTCACGTCCTCTTCTTAAATTTAGATTCCCTGGTGCAAATCGAAAGAGAACTAAAGTTACATCTAGAAGCTCTTTCTAGCCCCATTTCCATTTACGGTGTGATTTGGCACACATTGTCTTCGAAGTAGTTCCCCAGCCCTCTTTTAACA
This sequence comes from Mellivora capensis, assembly GCA_004024625.1. Classification (NCBI taxonomy): domain Eukaryota; kingdom Metazoa; phylum Chordata; class Mammalia; order Carnivora; family Mustelidae; genus Mellivora; species Mellivora capensis. The sequence goes on along the minus strand of PISX010032768.1, from coordinate 14,627 downwards.
CCATGCAAGGGATTTATTTTAGCTGACTCTTTAATCCCAGTTGCCTCCTGTGTTATATGGAATCTTTAAGTATGCCTGTGTTGGATGTTTTATGCTATGTATTAAAAATCTGTAATTCCTCAAGCTCAAGTCTTGTTTTAACGCCTATTAAATCGTTTTAAAGCCTATTAAATCTCTCCAGCTAAAGGGATCAAACTTCTCCTTGGAAGAAGGGGGATTAGGGTTTTCCACGTGCCTAGCAAGTTTATATTACACAGATCTTTCCTTAGTCCAATGGAATTTTCAAGTTGAATCTTATTCTGACACTTATCTTAATATTTTTCTTTGGTCACACCATACTTAAGGAAGGTAAACCTCAAACTTGCCACACAGGAAGAAGTTTTTGCTTCAGGGAGGTGAGTTGTCCTAAAGAATACATGACTGTAGTGAAGAAATTGGATCCTCTGTGCCTTGGTGTTGGAAATGTAAAATGGTGCAGCTGCTGTGGAATATTGTAAGGGGTTTCCTAAAAAGAAAAAGAAAGAAAGAAGAAAGAAAGAAAGAAAGAAAGAAAGAAAGAAAGAAAGAAAGAAAGAAAGGGAGAGAGAGAAAGGAAGGAAGGAAGGAAGGAAGAAGGAAGGAAGGAGAGAAAAAGAAAGAAGAAAGAAAGTAAGAAAGAAAGAAAGCTAGAAAGCAAGAAAGCAAGAAAGCAAGAAAGCAAGAAAGCAAGAAAGCAAGAAAGAAAGAAAGAAAGAAAGAAAAGAAAAGAAAGAAAGAAAGAAAATTACCATATGATTCAGCAATTCCACTTCTGGGTATAAGCCCAAAAGAATTGAAAGTAGAGACTCAGATATTTGAACACCCATGTTCCCAGAAGCATTGTTCACAGTAGCCAAAGAAGTGAAAACAATCTGAGTGTCCATTGACAGATGAATGGGCGAACACGGTGTGGTTCATACATATAGTGGAATATTATTCAGCCTTAAAAGGGAAGGAAATTCTGATCCATGCTGCAACATGACTGAACCTGGAAGATGTTGTGCTAGGTGAAACAACCTACTCACAAAAGGATAAAATGGTATGATTCTACTTATATGAGGCTCATAGGGTCATCAAATTCATAGATACAGAAAGTGCAATGGAGACTGCCAAGGGTAAGGGGGAGGAGAAAATCGGGAGTTATTGCTTCTTGGGTACAGAGTTTCAGTTTTGCAAGATGAAAAGAGTTCTGGAGCTGGGTAGCGATGATGGTTGCACAGCAATGTGAATGTACTTAACACCATTGAAAGGTACACTTTAAATGGCTAAAATAAGAATTTTATGTTATGTAAATTTTAGCATCATTTAAAACAAGAAAAAGATAAAGAACACATGGTTATAATAAAGACAGGGGCAAGTAGGGAAAAAAATAACAGCTCAGAGATGGTATTCTTAGTTTGGGGTTGAAGCCTCCCACAAATATTGTACAAACCCTGGAAAGGTATGGCCTGTCCCTTTTGTAACAGTGCAAAATGCAACTGATCTATATGTAGAGAGAGATGGAAAGTTCAATTATGTTACATGTCACTAGTTGAGTACATTTTTGCCTCTCAGCATAGCCAAACAGGTAGAAGTGTGACTGGGATTGGAAGGCATCATGCAGCTAGCAGTCTGCAAATATGGAATATTTAATTTCTGGGTACCCTGATTCTCTAGGGGCTTCAGGTTTGGAATCTGGCTCACAGATTTAAATATATGACTCCTGCTACCATAGCAATGGAAAGAGGGGATGTCCCAGAAGGGCAATCATTATTTGTGTTATGGACTGATGTGTTATGGACTATATGTTTATATGCTCTCTCCCCAAATGAATGTGCTGAAATCCTATCCCACAATGTGATGGTACTAGGAGATGGGGCACTTGGTAGGTAATTGGAATTGTAGGAGGTCACGAAGGTAGAGCCCTCAGGAATAGAATTAGTGAAGCTCTCATGGTTGGGATTCCTTAAGGGAGTCGCAAGAAAGCTTGCTTCCTCTCCTACCTTTCTACCATGTGAGGACATGATAGGGCGGTGCCAGCTATGCAGAGGAAGTGGTCACCCACCAGACACTGAATCTGTTGGCACCTCGATCTTGGACTTTCCAGTCTCCGGGACTGACAAATAATTTCTGCTGTTTTTAAGCAACCCATTCTATAATATTTTGTTATATCAGCCTGGACAGACTAAGATAACTTGCCTTCAAATGATTATGGCAGTGTTGGAACAAAAGTTAAGGGTCTCACCAGAGCTTCCGGTTTTTCAATGAAAGCAAAAAATACAGACATTTATTTTTTTAAATCCAATATTTAAATACTGAAAAATAATTTTTAAAAAATAGAAGATCCTTTGAAATACTATGCATATTTTAGCCTGGGGACAAACTCAGCCTTTGAATTAACAGTTTATCCCTTCTGCTTTCATGGATCAGGTCAAATCCTTTACCTAGACTATATTATTTTTTCTGAACTATACTGGTTAGAAGCTATCTCTCCCATCTCTGAACTCACAGATACAGTATCTGTATCTATCCATACACTCAACAGATACCTCTTTCTTTAGTGTTCCTATGTGTGTGTGCATGTGTGTACACAATGTAATTTTAACTCCTATCATCCAAGCTGCTTGAGGATAGAATACAATTATTCAACCTCAAAGATATCCAGGATGTGGACTATAGTATCTTATACCCATTATCTGCTAAATAAAAACTAATGTATGAATGTCTGGATCAATGAATGTGAACTGAGCGGGTGATGACCTCAAATAAATATACTTCTAGCATTATACTAGAAGTATATTTCCAAAGTCCAAATTTGTTTGCAATATTTTCTTTTTCAATTTGTAGATTTACTTATATGCAAAGTTCACATCATCTTTTATCTATGTATCTCTCCCCTTCTCTCTTCCATGTACTAAGTGCTAAGGTATACTGATTAATTATTTCAGTCCTATTTAACTATTGGTTAAGTGCCCCCAATTCTACATACTAACTAATTTAATCCTCATACAAACCCTACGATGCAGGTGCTACCATTGCCCCTAATTTCAAATAAAGAATTCGAGAGGAAAGTAACACTCCTGCAGTCACGCAGAGTAGGTGATAGCACCAACACTGGGTCCTAAGCAGCAGCCTCTTCACCACATGGTGGTGTCTCTGAAATGCCTGGAAGGCACTGTCTCTGGGCCTGAAAACTAAGGCAGGAGAAGGAGGGTAAAGATGTCAATGGCTCTTACTCTTTTCAGCTGTTTCAACGTTTTAAACTGTAGTTTTAGCTTTGGCTTTTGTTTTCATTTTTATTTTCTTCCATTTGTTTATAATAAAAGAGATGTAATTGCACTTGCCAAATCAGCTTGAATTGAAGCCACAGGATGGTCACCAACACAAGACTTCTGCAGAAATCAAGGGAAACTTTCCATTAGAATCAATTGGCCAAACAAGGAATTTATAATAGAGTGTTACATACTTCATTATTATTTCAAATTGTATGCAAACCATTTATATCAGTAAAATCTACACTAATCATACATCCAGATATATGGTCATACCTTTGGTCCCAGAGAACTGGCTGTTAAATCCTTACCATACACCATTGTCTTGCAGAAACTGCAGGCATATTTGAGCACAGGCTAAGGAGAAGCCAAGCTGCAGATACATTTCCTTTGGCTTAGTGGGATATATTTATGAGGTTTGCAGTCACTTCCATGTATAGCTAAGTGATTGTTAGCCATACACATTTAGGAACGGCTTCTATAAATATTTCAATGGCTCACTGTGCTGACTTACTTAGTACAATGACATAAAAGTGCAAGGCCGGAGATTGTATTGTGATCTGAACATACCCTGTGATGCCCAGTACAGGAAGTACGTGGGTTGTGGTCAAGAAGAAAGAGCCAGAAGTTAGTCTGCGGAAAATTCCTCCAATTATCAATTATGAAAATTATTAGCAGAGAATTAAGAGACCCTCGACACCTAGTAAAATCCAAAATTCTCCCCTGTCAGGAACATACATAAAATGTAAAGGTCTATAATTATAAACATACCATGCATTTTTGTGTTTGTGTCCCACATGGCTTTTGTTTTTTTTATTTGAAATAATTAGTTCAATAAATATTAGTTGGACATTCATTATTTTCAAGCCCTTTCTAAGCTTGGGAAATACCTAATTTATTTTTTTTACTTTTTTATTTAAACACAATTAATTAAGATATAATGTATTATTGGTTTCAGAGGTAGAGGTCAGTGATTCATCAGTCTTATAGAATACCCAGTGCTCATTACATCACATTCCGTCCTTAATCTCCATCACCCAGTTACCCTATTCTCTCACCCACCTCCCCTCCAGCAACCCTCAGTTTGTTTCCTATGATAAAGAGTCTCTTATGGTTTCTCTCCCTCTCTAATTTTGTCTTGTTTTAATTTTTCCTCTCTTCCCCTATGATCTTCTGTTATTTCCTTAAGTTCCACATATGAGTGAGATCATATGATAATTGTCCTTCTCTGATTGACTTATTTTGCTTAACACAATACTCTCTAATTTTATCCACAGCACTGCAAATGGCAAGATTTTTTTTTAAGATTTTATTTGTTCATTTGTCAGAGAGGGAGAGCACAAGCTGGGGAGCAGCAGACAGAGGGAGATGCAGGCTCCCCACTGAGCAAGAAGCTCAATGTGAGACTCAATCCCAGGACCCTGGGATCATGACCTCAGCCAAAGGTAGAGACTTAACAGACTATGCCACCTCGGCATCCCAAAACTTGAATTGTGGTGTCCCAAATTTTTTTGATGGCTGAGTAGTATACCATTCTATATATATACCATATCTTTATCCATTCATCTGTCTATGGACAGCTGGACTCTTTCCATAGTTTGGCTATTGTGGACATTGCTGCCATAAACATTGGGATGCAGGTGTCCCTTCAGATCACTACATTTGTATCTTTGGGGTAAATACCCAGTAGAGCAATTTCTGGGTCATATGGTAGCTCTATTTTCAACTTTTTGAGGAACCTCTATGGTGTTTTCCAGAATGGCTGCACCAGCTTGCATTCACACCAACAGTGTAGGAGCGTTATCCGCATCCTTGCCAACATCTGTCATTTCCTGACTTGCAATCCCTATCAAAATACCATCAGTATTTTTCAGAGAGCTGGAACAAATAATCCTAAAGTTTGTATGGAATCAGAAAAGACCCCAAAGAACAACAGGAATTTTGGAAAAGAAAACCAAAGCTGGTGGCATCACAATTTCAGACTTCAAGCTCTACTACAAGCTGTAATCAACAAGACAGTATGGTACTGGCACAGAAACAGACATATAGATCAATGGAACAGAATAGAGAACCCAGAAATAGACCTTTAACTCTATGGTCAACTAATCTTCAACAAAGCAGGAAAGAATGTCCAAGGGTAAAAAAGACAGTCTCTTCAACAATGGTAATTGGGAAGACTGGACAGCCACATGCAGAAGAATGAAACTGAACAATTTTCTGACACCATACATGAAGATAAACTCAAAATGGATGAAAGACCTAAATGTGAGACAGGAATCCATCCAAATCCTAGAGAAGAACACAGGCAACAACCTCTGTGACCTCGGTCACAGCAACTTCTTGCTAGACATGTCTCCAAAGGCAAGGCAACCAAAAGTAAAAATTAACTATTGGGACTTCATCAAGGTAAAAGGCTTTCGCACAGCAAAGGAAATGGTCAACAAAACCAGAAGACAATCGACAGAATGGGAGAAGATATTTTCAAATGTCTTATCAGATAAAGGGCTAGTATCCAAGATCTATAAAGAACTTATCAAATTTAACACCCCAAAAAACAAATAATCCAGTCAAGAAATGGACAGAAGACATGAACAGACATACACATGGCCAACAGACACATGAAAAAATGCTCACCATCACTCAGCATTAGGGAAATACAAATCAAAACCACAATGAGATACCACCTCACACCAGTCAGACAGTGTAAAATTAAACATACAATACTTTAAAAAAAAAAGTTACTTGACTTAGAAAGGCAACTATTTATAAAGTAGCTAGGAAACTGTAAAGGAAGATCTCTGCAGCATCCTTTTTAACATTTTTTTCTTTCTTGATGTAAATGGTGTATTTTATAAAGCTGGAATTCAGCATTTTAACTGTAATTTGAAAATGATTGAGAATGTTTCAATAAAACAGCAGAAAAATTATAGTGATCTGATTTGGGTGAGTATGAAGTTTATAATCTTTGGCCTTTTTGAAATGTATTTAATAAAAAATTGAGAAAAGTCAGGTAAAAACAATGAAACTCATGAACAGTAACAAAGTTGAGCAAAGAAATCAATATTGCTAATATTAATAAAACTTTTATCAGGTCCTAGCAAAAGCAGTAGTTCATTCAGAAGAGATACAAATGAGATACATTTCAATTATAGTGAAAATGATTGTCACTGAGAGAAACTGCTATCTGATTAAGTAGTGATCAGGAAATTTATAATGGGATGATGGTGTCTTGGAAAGGACACTGGCCTAGGACTTGGTAGACGTGAGGTCTAGCCCTAGCTCACCCTCCACCAGGGTGACACTGGGCTATTTCTGGTTCGTGGCTGTTAAAAATGCCTTGCTGTTGGGCCAAGAGTCAATCATCTGATTGAATCTCAAGGTCTCTCTCATTCTCTCTCTCTCTCAATCAATTCTGATACTTGTCATAAAGAATAAATTACTATCTTACATGTAGATGATATAAAATTTTTCAAATTCATGTTGAGCATCTCTTCAAATACAGCATGGGCTAATGCATGGACTATTCTGGATTCATTTTATATGTAACAGCGCACTTGCCCCTCAGAAATTGTTACTCTCCCCATCCTATACCCACACCACCTCACACCTAGAAACACTTTGTAATGTCTCATTACAGCATTGCCAAGGGCAACTATCTGTGCTCTGCCTACTGAACTCTGTCTCAGTAATGTAAAGTGTTTGAGCTGGGCAAACAAGCTGGAAATTCAGTATTCATTTCCCAGACTGTGGTGGCTGTGGTTAAGCATTAGAAAAATATTATTTCTTATTTATACATTCTGGGACACCAATTACGGAAGGACTGCTTGGATGTGTTCCACACCAGAAGGTACCGAGGCCAAAGGCTTTTACACATTTTATGCATGACTTGAATGATGAAATAGGAATCCTGTTTATTCATTTTAAGGATGAAATCTTGCTTGTCCCTTGGAATATCTGAATAAAAGTCAAGAAAACCCAAGTAATTTGGAAAAATAATAAGTAAAAGTTTGAGTAATCTCAAGAGATAGACATTGGATGGTAAAATTTTAAAGTTTAAAATTAAATTTTAAGGATGTCAAATAAAAATATATTGTGTGTATAGTTGTGAATAAATTTTAAGGGTCTAGTTCTCAAACTGGGGCTGCAAATTGAATACGAGACAGCAATGTTTCAACCTAGGTTTCTTTTCCCCCAAAAGTCACTGTGAATCTGGCTGAACTTGGACATATACAAAGGAAAAGAATCAAATTCATGCACAATTTATCTTTGAAATTACTAAAATGAAGATAAAACAGTAAAAAGCAACAGTACTACCTGTAGGAATTATTCATTCAAACCTCTTTGCATATCAGCTATCACTGTCTCCATGGTATACATTTGGTTATTGAGAGCACATTTAAGAGAAAATATATACATTGGAGATAATGCAAGAAGAAAGCAGTGATACTGGTCAAATAATTAGAATTTGGTGACTATAAAAAGAAATCTTAATAAGAATGAAAAGTGTTCAAAATGAAAAACAGAATGCCTGAGGAATAACACAGTATGGATTTTGTTGTATGTAAAATGTATCTGAGATTCTTTTTGTTGAAACTATTTGGGGCGCCTGGGTGGCTCAATCAGTTAAGCAACTGCCTTCAGCTCAAGTCATGAACCCAGGGTCCTGGGATAGAGGCCCACATGGGGCTTCCTGTTTGGTGGAGAACCTGCTTCTCCTTCTCCTTCTGCCTCTGCCCCTCCCCCTGCTCATATGGCTTTCTCTCACTCTCTATCTCAAATAAATAAATAAAATCTTTAAAAAAAAAAAACTATGAATAGAAAAAAAAAACATTTTAAAAATGGGGTTTGGACCTAAGGAAGCTATTTGTAACCATCTACTTATGATCATGGCTGTTGGTACAGGGGGCAGTCATACAATCAAGAGAGGCTACCTGCCCTGGTCTAAAATTAGCACCCCTGCTTCTCCTTCTGCACTAAAGCTGCCTTTGGCTCTTCTATCTCCTTGTGTTTCCTTTTAAATGCAAATGATTTCGGAGGGGTTGCCTTTAATTCACTAATTTTATCCAGCAGTTAACACCTTAGCAACTAGAAACCCAACTGAAAGAGAAAGAGGAACAGGATGAGTGTAGCCTTCCTGAAGATAAGAGGGAGATGCAGAGGAAGGAAAGGAGTGATTGTCATAAAGGAGGGATGTAACCAAACTGTCCCTCCTATCAGTCCATTTTCGGTGTGTAGGCCAAAGGTCCCATTCCCTTACCTAGCGTCACTCCTGAGTTTGGTATGAAATGATGAAAGAAAATTTAAAGAACTCTCTTTAAACTTGTCACAGGCACAAATTCCAAACTCCACGAAGTGAGGCACTTTTATCTGTGGTGCAGCAGGGCAGGGAGGAAGGGAGAAAAATAAATGGCTTGAAAATAGACCTCTTTAACTAAAATTAGTTTCTGGCAAGGGCTCTCAGCCACATTGGCCTACATTTCTCAGAACTATTGTTCTTATGCTTTTTGCCCAAGTGTGTTTGCGTCATTTCCAAAGTCAGGAGCTGACCATAAAGGGAAGTCAAAAAAGCTGTGACTAAATGAAGGAGAAAATAAAATCCATATGGCTAAAATTCTACTGCATAAACGTCATTAATCGTTACTTCTGTAATGTAAGACTCCTCTGTGAACGTACGTGGAAAACTTAATTTTGTGTCCTTGACATACACTATTAAAAGCTGCCTTCTCGCCAAGCAGAAAGAGTTGGCTTACACCCACGTAAATGGTGCTATCATTACTCAAGGGAAGTGCGGAGCACTCTGCTCTAGATGTATGCTGCTTTTCTTATTTGACGTCCATTAAAATTCTATTTCCATTCTCCAGTGTGGTTATGTTCTGTAAAGCCTTTGGTGTTAAGCAACTAAACTATGTCCAATTGAAAAAATGGCAAATGGGCAGGCATAGTTCCTATGGCCATATGATATACATATTCATCAAAATGTTTTGAAGAATCATCAAGAAACGTAGAGTACAAGTTATTACTGTCCTGGGAGGGCTGAATATTACATGTTGTCTATTCGAGTGAAAAATTACTGAAACACACACTCGAGCAGTGTACGAATCATCCGATCAACATCACTTTGAAGAGCTGTATTTACACAAACCATACACATATTCATTCTGACTGAAGAGACAAGGATATGATAATTTAGAAAAACATATTTTTAAAAACTTGCTTTAGCCAAAACAAAGTTTGGTAGTTGTATCTTTATTGTAAAACACACCAAATTTCTGAGCTTGGCATCCCAATTAGCCTCTACAAAATGGCAGCCTTTTCTCACTCTTTCTACAAAGTATATATGGAAACTCCATTGCCAATATTTGTCATGACCTCTAAGTCAGCCCTTTCAAGAACATTTCCATTTTTGTATTTCCCTGTGCTTTAAGCCTATAAAACATTCTGAAGTGAGAAAGCAAGGAGGGGGAAAGATGGTTTGGGGGGAGGAAAGCATGATTTAAGATCTGTGGAAAAACAGGATAAGTGTTTTCTCTCTGTTAATAAAATATACTTTCTCTCTCTCTTCTTTCTTTCTATTTATTTTTTATTTTTATGAAGGTAAAGATTTAGATCTGCCTTGTTCACTGCTGTATTCCCAATGCTTAGAACAGTGTCCATAAGACAATAAGTGGTTAGAGAACATGTAGTGAATGAATAATGGTGTTTTTCTCTGTAAATAATGTCTAATGAATATTTATCTAAGTATTACTTCTTGATTGTATGTAGAAAATCCATTGACAATATTGACTGTTTTTGCCTACCTCCATCCAGGAAGGAATCTTTCTAACAGAGCACATAAATTCCAGAGGAACACATGTGAAGAGATGAGAGACAAAAGTAGTATCCTCTCCACGTCACATCCTCTCACTGCCCAGATAAACTCAAACCAACCCAGAAATCAATTGTGTAATGATGCTGCAGTCTTCATTGAATTGTTGGCCACAAATATTATTAAGCATCTATCTTGCGCATGAAACTGTGCGTATGAAACTGGGAGCCATGTACAAAGATGAATAAGGCATGGACTTTACATTCAAATTAGAGTCTGTAAAGGAGAAGGATACAGAAATGAATAATTTCAATACAGTGTACGGAGTGCGATCATAGAAGTAGTTTGCCCTGTTTGGAGGAGCTGGCAGGCCGGGCAGATTTCTTAGAGGATATTGTGACAGATATTACAGAAGATATTTTGACTGAATGTTAAATAGAAGTTTGCTAAGCAGAGACAGGAGCAGAAAGGCCATTCCAGAGAGAGCAGGCCGAGCAGTAATGTGAAGTCAGAAAGCTGCCCCAATGCATTTGGGAAACCACAAGTCAACGCTGTGAGGCGAGGAGCAATGGGGATGAGTTTAGAGGGATGAACAGATACAAATTCTAAAAGTGATGGAAAGCAATTAGAAGGGTTTAATAAGAGCATAACATGATCAGATTTGCATTTAAGAAAGATCACCCTAATTCCCATGGAGAATGAGTTTAAACTGAGTGTGACCAAGGATAGGAATGCAAAACTAGGAACAAATTTAGGGGTTTGGGAGGAGGGAAAGGGTGTAACAGGTATCTGTGAATACCTTGATGTACATTCCTCTACATTTCTGAAGTTTCTTGGCTAAAAATGCAGCTTGAGGAATATTTGGTATATAAGCAGTCATTAAAGTCCATAGTGCGGGACTAAGTTATGATGAAAAAAGCCAGCAAGCCAAGAGAAACAGAAAGAATCAAAAGAAAGGAAAGGAACTCTGGACAGGAAAAGAGAAAAGCAATGAGCATAGAAATGAAGTATGAGGAAAACTGGCAGATAAATTACGTATATTCTAAATATATCCACCTACCTTGTTTCTTTCTAATGCAGGATAGTTGGAAGAAAGGCAAACAGGGACAAGGCGGCCGTGTCCTAAGAGGAAACCACCCTTAAAAGAATTTTACTTACCACCCTGGAACTAGCTCTCCACCCTTTCCCATGGGATAGGTAGATGACAAACACCTGGCTGGGTGACAGGCGAGTGGAGGGTTAATCAGATTTAAAAAGCCTGCCAACAAGCCCATAAAACCCCCTAGACTAGAAACTCCAAGGGCAACTCTCTCAGGTCCCATCCTTCTTTGGGAGATTTGTACTATCGCTCAATAAACTTTGCTTTGCCGCCCACCACTCTGGTCTACTTCTTCATTCTTCAAAGCCATGTGACCAAGAACCTTGAGCACCAAAGGAAAATAAATCCTGTAACATTTCTACAGTTTTAAATCTTCAGAAGGTAAGCATATGTTTCAGATAGTTAGGTATTTCTATTGTTCGGAATACAAGTGTAGAAGGAAAATGAATTTTCTTAGAGGGTCTGAAATATTCTTACTGCCAAATCTGCCTGCACACTGACCCCTGATTTTACCTATAAGCAAAGCATTTTTAAAATTCCACTTGTGGGGTGCCTAGATGGTTCAGTTGGTTAAGTGGCTGCCTTCCTCTCAGGTCATGATCTCAGGGTGCTAGGATAGAGCCCCACATCTGGCTCCACACTCAGCGGAGAGTCTGCTTCTCCCTCTCCCTCTGCCCCTCCCCACCCCTCGTGTTCTCTCTCTCTCTCTCTGCCTCAAATAAATAAAATCTTAAAAAATTAAAATAAAATAAAATAAAATAAAATTCCACTTGCGGGGCACTTATGTGGCTCAGTCGGTTAAGCATCTAACTCTTGATTTTGGTTCAGGTCATGATCTCAAGGTGATGAAATTGAGCCCCAAGTGGGGCTCTGCACTGAGTGTGAAACTTGCTTAAGATTCTCTCTCCCTCTACCCCCCTCCCCACAGTCATTCATAAGTTCATTCTCTCTTTCCCTCTCCTAAAAAAAAAAAAGAGGGAGAGCTAAAAAAAGTTACAAAATACCACTTGACATTTGTATATAGTGCTTTACTATACATAAAGGTTTTTCGTATGTACCCAGCTTATTATCAATTCTTACAATAAACCTATTAGGTAGGAATTATTTTCAAAAGGAACCTATCCAAGGAAAGTTCCAAGGTCTTCCAAATGAGTCCCAAGTTGCTTACACTGATATTATACTCAGGGTTCTTGGGGTAACTCTCTTTCATTCATACAAAATAATTTGCCCTTCTCCGAAAAACTAAGCTGATTTTCATGTTGGCAACTCCATGAGTTGTTTAACTGCCACTCTAGGGTTCAGTCCCATGGCAGGGATAAGGGCTTTTAAGCTGAAAGGACATTTTAACAATAACACAATATGTCACAAGGCTTAAGGAGATGTGTTGAAGATTTGCCATGGTATTATAATGACCTTTTAAAATTTCACCTCACACCTGTCAGAATGGCTAAAATTAACAACACAGGAAACAACAGATGTTGGCAAAGTATATGGAGAAAGGGGAGCCCTTCTATACTGTTGGTGGGAATGCAAACTGGTGCAGCTACTCTGGAAAAGAGTATGGGGGTTCCTCAAAAATTTAAAAATAGAACTACCCAACAATTGCACTACTAGGTATTTACTCAAAGGAAACAAAAATACTGATTCAAACGGACAAATGCTGTTTATAGCAGCATTATCGACAATAGTCAACTTATGGAAACAGCCTATATAACTGATGAATGGATAAAGAAGAGGTGGTGTGTGTGTGTGTGTGTGTGTATAATGGATTATTATCAGCCGTAAAAACAAATGAAATCTTGCCATTGCAACAATGTGGATGGAGCTAGAGAGTATTATGCTAAGCAAAGCAAGTCAATCAGAGAAAGACAAATACCATATGATTTAACTCATATGTGGAATTTAAGAAACAAAACAGATGAACACAGGAGGAAAGAAAAGAGAGAGAGAGGCAAACCAAGAAAGAGACTCTTAATTAGAGAACAAACAGGGTTGTTGGAGGGGAGGTAAGTGGGAGGATGGGCTAAATGGGTGATAGGTATCAAGGGTGCCCAGATAAAATCACTGGGTGTTATATGTAAGTGATGAATCACTAAATTCTATACCTGAAATGATTACTATTACTGTATGTTAACTAACAGGTATTTAAGTTAAAACCTGAATCAAAAATTGAAATCGATAAAGTAAAATTTCAAAGAACAGAAATATCAGCTTAACCCAGATGTCTTGGTGAACTAAAGCAAAATGGCCATGCTTGATGGGGTATGGGTCATGAAAACTCATGAGAATCTGTGGCAAATCAGCTTGCAAGGTACAGAGACATAAAGAGAAAATTTTTGTCTCCCCTGAATAGAAAAAGCTCCTATTTCTGGTGCTACTTGTCATGTCCCAGTTTCAAAGTACGATACATTTCAGACTGGCCAAAGCTATTATTTCAGTCCTCAGGCTAGTCCTGGGTCTTTAGAGAACTGATCCTACAACAGAGCACAGATTCTGAGCTCACTCATTCCCCTGGACTCTCTGTCCACCACATTGCAGTATCCCCTGCTGTGTGATTCAACCTCTGTGTGGTTGTGGACAGCCTCCAATCGCACCTTTGCTACTATCATCTTGGTGCTGGCAGCTCTTCCCTAAGCAACCCAAGATCAGCTCTGCCAACTGAAGACCCTGGACTCAGCCCAGCATTCTGGAGAGGATGATGAGGAAAGGCAGCCAAACCTGGCCATGGCTGCCAGAGTACCATCCTACCCTTCACTGATAAAAATCTAATTGGGTTAAGATTTTTTTTTAACACTTTTGTGCTGCTGTATAGTTGTTTTTAAAACAAATGTCCATTTTTTTAATGTGACTCAGATTTTGACATTATATATCTCTGTAATAAATATATAAATCCTATTAACATTATGGTAAGATGAGTTTGTGTGTACAGTTATCTAGAGATGAAATCTTCTGAGATTGGAAAGAAAACACTTTTTTTGTGTCCATTGTTAGCATTTTCTCTTAAAATTAACTTTTAAGTCATCAAATTCCAGAATACACGTGAACTTTTTTTAGTATAGAATAATAGAGCAGACTCATTTAATAAAGTGAATTCAGAAATTGTGTGTGTCTTACCAATATCTGCAAAGACATGGTTTTAGAAAAGGGTTAGAAGACCAGATCGGGCGTGTTCAGGGTGGTATGTCAATCAGAGAAAGACAACTATCATATGATATCCCTGATATGAGGAAGTGGAGAGGCAACATGGGGGACTATGGGGGCAGAAAAAGAAGAAAAGAAACAAGATGGGATTGGGAGGGAGACAAACCATAAGCGACTCTTAATCTCACAAAACAAACTGAGGGTTGCTGGGGGGAGGGGGTCGGGAAAGGTGGGTGGGGTAATGGACATTGGGGAGGGTATGTGCTATGGTTAGTGCTGTGAAGTGTGTAAACCTGGCGATTCACAGACATGT
>PISX010032767.1:0-15840 GCA_004024625.1 Mellivora capensis | reverse complement strand
ATAACACGGAGGACATGGGGAGATGGAGAGGAGAAGGGAGTTGAGGGAAATTGGGGGGGAGATGAACCGTGAGAGACTATGGACTCTGAAAAACAACTTGAGGGTTTTGAAGGGGCGGGGGGTGGGAGGTTGGGGGAGCCAGGTGGTGGGTATTGTGGAGGGCACGCATTGCATGGAGCACTGGGTGTGGTGTAAAACTATGAACTCTGTTACGCTGAAAAGAAATTAAAAAAAAAAGGGCACTTGTGATGAGTACTGGGTGTTATATGTAAATGATGAACCACTAAATTCTACTCGTGAAAGTGTTATTACACTATATGTTAACAAACTAGAAATTTAAAAAAATTTAAACCTAAAAGCATAATTTAAAAAGGAAAATAAAAATAAAACGTTGGTGATCTTTGAAAACTTAATGGTAAGTGAAAGGAGCCAGAAACTAAAAGTCATATACTGTATATTCCATTTCTATGAAATGCAAATCCATAGACACAGAAAGCAAAATACTGGTTTTCTGAAACTGTGGAGAGGGTGGAATGAGAAGTGATTGCTTAAAATTTATGGAGATTCTGTTTCAGGTAATTGAAATGTTTTTGACCTGATAGTGATGATGTTGTATTGAATTGTACTGCATTGTAAATAAATTTAATATCAGGGACTTATAAATTTTAAAAAGGTTAAAATGATAAATTTCATGGTATGTGTATTTTACTATAGTATTTTACTATATATATATAAAAAAAAGGTTTGCTTTAGTATCATTGGCCCCTTCATATTTTCCTCCCTGCCCTGTGTTTATAGGATTAGCTGATCCCAGAGAACAGAACTTTGAGAAACAGACAACAGTCTGATATGTTTTATGAAAAAAAAAAAAGTTTGAACACTTCAGAGTGAGACAAGTTCACTTTAATGTGTCAAAATTCTGTGATGACAGGTCTGTAAACAACCCTTAATGGAAAGGAACATCACTAGGAACCTATGGCATATGATGGGAAAAGGTCCCCAAAATAAGAAAGAGGGATATCTGAAAAAAAGAAGAGTGACTGAAGATGAACTCAGCTCCTCTATTGTGTCAAGAACTGATCTTAACAGGATGAAATTCTGATTTTTTCGCCAATTTCTGAAAAACTCCCAAATACTCTTAAACTCAATCCAAGTTAGACATAGACATTTTAAAGTAACCTTGGGATTTAGACACCTGCACTGAGAGGCTTAAGAATTCTGAAAAGAGTAAAAGAAAGAGGTTTTCTCCCCCCACAAATAATTCTGTCATTAAACAATCCATTAAGCCTACTACTTTCCCTCTATTAGATATTGCCATTTTTTCAAGATATAACATGATTTTATTCAGAGAATTTATAACATCATTAATTAAATTCTTAACATCTATTTTCCAGTGCTTTTATTACTTTTTTTTACCAGATACAATACTAATTCATATGTTTATTCAAAAATATTGATTGTCTAACGTTAATCACTGAACTGTTCAAAACATTCGGAAAATGAGCGTATTTCTCTGGAATTTTAATACTATTTCTTTTTTATTTATTTCTTTTCAGCATAACAGTATTCATTGTTTTTGCACCACACCCAGTGCTCCATGCAATACGTGCCCTCCTTAATACCCACCACCTGGCTCCCCTAACCTCCCACCCCCCGCCCCTTCAAAACCCCTCAGGTTGTTTTTCAGAGTCCATAGTCTCTCAGAAATTGCCGTTTTGACAGAGACTTTATGAATAACTACACTGTAATTCACATCATTTTAATTATTATATACATAGTGAGAATCCCACTATAATTCACATTATTTTAATTAATATATGCATAGTGGTGATTGCATACAAAACCCTTTCCTCTGCTAATATTTTAGTTTTGTTTTTCATGTATCTTTCAACAATCTAGGCCACTGAGTCAGTATAGAATCCAGTTTCTAAATCATATTTGACTTGAGAGTTGCCTTGGAAAATTCCAGTATCCTGATGTCAGCTGGACCTCTTCTTTAGGGTTTTGGTGTCTGATTCAGACTCATTGGACTTTCATTTCTTATTGTACATTTTGACATGTGAAGGCAAAGAAGGCAACAGAAGTATAAAGGATATATCTACAATAAGAAGTAATCAGGCAGTTAAGTCTAAGATAAATGAGATGTAGCAATAATTGAAGTTGTAGGAGGAAAAAATGAAATAATATGAAAACAAGTTCATGAACTTAGGATTCCTTAAATAAGGCGAATGTAAGAAAGAAGACATAAAATACACCTAGAAATTCAGATTTCTGGTGACATTGATTTATAAAACTTCCATAGCAAATTAGTTAGTTCCTACATGCCACATTATAGTGGGGTACTATTACTGATGGGCTGAAGAGGAGTTGAT
This sequence comes from Mellivora capensis, assembly GCA_004024625.1. NCBI lineage: Eukaryota > Metazoa > Chordata > Mammalia > Carnivora > Mustelidae > Mellivora > Mellivora capensis. The sequence goes on along the minus strand of PISX010032767.1, from coordinate 13,468 downwards.
TAACATAAGGTGATTCAAGGGGTATGAAGAAGTACCTCAACTATCTTTCCTAAATATTCCTTACTGTAACTTTCACATGCACTCTTAACAAATTATGATGTTCTTTAAATAGTGATCGTTGGTGGAATTATCTTCTATAATGTAAGTATCTCAAAAGAGGATACCATAAGATGACAAACTATCAATGGTATGCTGAAGACAGCTCTTACAGGTGCAAGAGATCCCATTGTATGCATACCTTACCAATTCCTCCTTCAGTTCCATTTCTTTGGAAGCTTTAAATCACTCAAGGAGGGAGTAATCCACAAATAAATCACACTTATTTAGAAGTGGGTTCAATCATTTAAAATTCATATCTGCAATTTCAAAAGTTGTTTTATGTTCCATATTTTACATTTATAAAAATACAATCTTACAGAATAAAAAAAAAAACTTTGCTTTGTGAATTGTTTCATACACATCTATTCCAATGACTTGAAAGTATTGTGTTTGCTCCCCAAAAGAGACAAGAAAATATGGAAGATGATCTTAATGTAGGGTACACAAAATTATTATATAGGTTATAAGTGGATCATATTGTAACAGGTCTTAGAATAGATGGGTGCTTACAGAGTATAATTTCAGAAATACAGGGAGATTAATGAATTAAAAAATATTCTGACATATCCACAAATTCTCCCCTCATTTACTACAGTTTTTAAAGGTTCAGAAACTCCCCTCCTACTACGAAAGATTAGGGTTACCCGAAATGCAGACCTAAGGTCTCACATTCACAAATACTTTCTCTCAACAAAGATTAGGAAAAAAAATCACAAAACAAAGAATGAGCAACTGGAAACAAACAAACGAATGAATGAACACTAGAACCATCAAAGGTAAAATTCACCATCTATTTTTATTTTTTCTTTCTTTCAGGAAGATGCTAAAGACAAAAATAAAAATTCAGAAAGAATGCAACTTGATACTTGTCTTTTAGACATGAAAGAACATTAGGGTTATTAAATTTGCAAATATAACTGGGATTTTTTTTAATAGCAGTTTGCCTGTACGTTATACTAAACTCAAAAGCTCCACTGTTCAGATCAATGGGGTCATTGCCTGAATTTGATCACTTGGAAATTTTTGAGCCAAAGCAAAACCTCAAAGTAAATATTTCCTACGTAGACCATTTAGACCACAAACGAAAATGCAAGGAATCGCTGCAGGGAAAATATTGCTTTTAAAGTTCCTTGCAAACCATATTGCATGAATTAGTGACTAAATAATGCAGCTGGCAGGAGACACAAAAAGAGGGGAAAGGATATGGAACAACACTTTAAGATTTTTACAAGTTTCAATTTGTTACAACTTCAACCCCCAAATGTTGTCATGTTTCTTCACGTGCTAACAAAGCTACTTCTACTGCTTCCCAGACTGTAAATTCTCTTCAGTAGGTTTCCAGGAACCACAGACAGGAAGAAAAGCTAGAAGATAACCCCTCAGTTTCCTTACTGCAGAGGGAAGAAATCTGGAGTAACTAACTGACCTCTAGTATATGTTGGGATGAAACATAAGTATGGACAATAGTTTCAGTAAATAAGTAACTTTTTTTTCTGAATAAATTTCTCCCAGATGGCAGGTAATTATTCAGAACACATTAATGCAGACATTTGGGTATTAAAAGCTACTCCCTTCTCTGTTCTCAGCTGATTCAGGCTGGACTTTCAGCTTTGGGAGAATAAGCCACATTCAGCTAAATTTATAGTCATTTCTTCCAAGCATATTTTATTATTGCTCAGAAATGAAACAGAGACCTACTCTCCTTGCCACTTCATCTGATAAATGTGCACCTTTTTGAGGAATATTTTTCTTTTTATCCATTCTGGAAGCTGCAATCAAATGAAAAGCCAGGGAGTAAAGCTGTTCAAATAGCCTTTTATTCAGCATGTAGTTAGAGAGTCATTCTGGTCCTATTGCAAATAAAAGTATTGATTTGATAAATTTCCAGAGAGAAACATTAATTGAAAATTCCAATTGAAACTGGTCACTAATTCATCAAGTTTTCAATAACATTTATTGAGCAATCATTATGTACCAGGGAACTGTATTAGGTACACATGACACAAAGATCATGCTGGATGGCAAAGTACAAATTGTCTTTCTATAGGCAATTTAAAATATGTGGCTACATTTTTGTCACTGGCATACTTAGGAAATATTTAAGAAATTGAAACTTATAAATCAAGTATATGTAACCTACAAATCACTATTAGGATCAACTCTCATAAACTCACACCTGAGAAATAAAGTTATAACACAATTGCAAGTGTAGTAAAATTGTAATTAAAGAAAACACAGACACACAGAAACACATCTGACATCAATAATTTAGTAAGAAGAAATAGAACCTTTCAGATTAAATTTTGGACTCAGTACAAAATAGAGTTGGTTTGCCTGTTTCCACCATCTGCTATCTGCAGTTATCACTGGAAACTATGCTCAGAATAATGACTCCAAGGTCCTAAAAAATCAGCAACAAATCAATCATAGTCATGAGACTATCTTGAATAAATTAACTAATACATGCATTTTTGGAGTTTTCAAGGAGAAAGGGTTTTGTTAACTTTTAGTTAAATGCAAGTCTAAACTAATTTAAGCAGATCCCCCATAATCTCCAAGCATGTTGGCTAACCATGGCACTTTAGTGGTATGATTAAATGCCACCCTGAAGGACCTCTTGTATAATTACTTCCACCACTTAAGTTCATAAAAGTGATAAAGAACACTTTCAACTTTTAATGCTTATGGTCCCTGCTCCTGGGCTCCCAGGGAAGCTATACTTAAACTTTTACCATGGTCAAAATGACTCAGCAAAAACTCAAAAGCATGGGCTTTATTTCTGTCCCAAGCACACACTGTATATCTGTTTCATTAAAACCAATAATCAAAAAGGAGCATTCTGAACACAAAGGATGAGAAAACGTAAGAAACCTCCCTGGTTCCCATAAAATTGAAATTACACAGCTTTGCATATACTAGAAACTTAAGATAAGGTCTAAACTTCTTGAAATGTTCTTTGTCTAATAATGTATAAATGTTATGTAAAAATGTGTATAACCCTACACCAAATGTTCCCTTACTAGAATGTTCTCCTTTTTGTTTTTTTTCTTTCAAATTTTTATTTAAATTCTAGTTAGTATATAGTATAATATTGGTCTTGTGAATAGAATTTAGTGATTTATCACTTACATGTAACACCCAGTGCTCAACACAAGTGTCCTCCTTAACACCCATCTCAACTGATGAATGGATAAAACTGTGGTATATATATTACTCAGCCATAAAAAGAAATGAAATATTGTCATTTAGAACAACCTAGACAGAGTTAGAGTGTATAATGCTGAGCAAAATAAATCAGTTAGAGAAAAACCAATACCATATGATTTCACTCATATGTGTAATTTAAGAAAAAAAAACAGATGAACATAGGGGGAGGGGGAAAAAAAGAGATGCAAGCAAACTGTAAGACTTAACTATAGAGAACAAACTGAGAGCTGATGGAGGGGAGGTGGGCAGGAGATGGGCTAAATGGGTGATAAGCATTCGCCTCTTTGTGAAAATTGTGTATCCCAGGCAATTGTCCTAACTTGGGCTTGAATGAAACCCTCTTCATTTTTTTTTTTATTTTTTAGAAATTCTAAAAGGTTTGTTCAATTTGTGTTGACAAGGGTATTATTAGTATCCCTCCTTGACAAGAACTACTAAAATGTAAGTGTAAACTAGAAGGGATAGCCCCTTTTTTTGTTTCAAGTTTTTATTTAAATTCCAGTTGACATACAGTGTATTATTAGTTTCAGGTATAGAATTTAGTGATTCATGACTTACATACAACATCCAGTTCATCACAAGTGCCCCCCTTAATACCCATCACCCCATCCACCTTCCCTCCAACAACCATCAGTTTGTTCTTTGTAGTTAAGTTTTTTTATCGTTGGCTTCTCTTTCCCCCCATATTCATTTGATTTGTTTTGTTTTGTAAATTCCACATATAAGCAAAATCATGTGGTATTTGTTTGAAAGGGATAACCTTTTAAATCATTAAACATTCAGTAACACAATAAAAATTAATTAACCTGATTTGTTAATTACCATATTATAGACCCTAAGGAAATGTGACATTAAAGAATTAAAGAACTCTGGCTGATAAAAGAGATCCAGAGCCTAAGGCATTGGCCAGAGAAGGAAGGCCCAGGCTGGTCCCTATGTGTAAACCTTGGGAAAGAGTATCAGGATTGGATGGTGTAGTGGGCCAGCCCAGAGCACAGGAAGGCCCTAAAGGATGTTAATGCAGGTTAAATTGTTGTGGGAAAGGAGGAGCTGTATCAGATTAGCAGTATAAAGTTGTCATGAGAGTAGTACATAAATGTTTTCACCCTCACAAAAACACATTGTACACTTGAAACTTACACAATGTTATATGTCAATGGTATCTCAATAAAGTTGAGGAAAATGTCTGAAACTATAAAATACAGTTAGCATACAGAGAGAACAGCATTTTTATGCATTGTTGATGGAGTTAAAAATGGATACAGCCAAATTGGGATATGACTTGCTAATACTGAGTAATATTAGAAACGTGCAGACCTTAATGATCCTGCAATTACACTTTAGGTATATATTTTATATAAATTCACTATATATAAGGACATATGTATAAGAATGTTGAAGTCAATATTGATTTTAATGGCATGTGGGGAAACCAAAAGAAAGAAATACCTGATCCCTACCAAATTGCAGGTTTAGAAATAAAGTTATTTGTTAGTTGGAGATCAAACAAATATAATACAGCCTATATGTTGGAATGTTAAATAGCAGTTAAAGACATTAATTTATATGTAATGAATTACATATAAAATGTATGTTCATATACATATATGTGCGTATATATACACATGCACACATATATATATACATGCACACAAATAGGTATATATCTAAAATAATGGGATATGTTGTCACCTTCAATCTTTGCAATTAAAAAACAACAAAATATGCTATTCAATGTTATCATTATTTCATAAGAAAAAGTGCATATTTAGGGCAAAAAAATGTGAGGTAGACATAGCTTTAGAAATAAAATATGGAATATAGTTTTATGGAAAACTTAGCACGTTATCCAAAAATGCAACTTAGTGCATTATATTTCCTAAAATAGACTGTTGAAAATTTCATCATACACCAGTATTTGAAATAAACACTCCATGAGAAATAGTTTATTAAATAATCATTCATTGTTTTTCTGAAATTCCAATATAACTGGGCTTCTATTATTTGTTAAATCTGGAGAGTCTATCTAAGAAAACATTTAGGAGAGCAGCCCCCAAGCTTTAGATGCCAACATACTATGTATTTTATACTACTATGTGAACTTGAAGCTATTGTAAAACCTGCAATTTGGTAGGGATCAGGCATTTCTTTCTGTTGGTTTCCACACATAATAAAGAGGTCTGTACAACTGGCAGGGTCTAAAGAACATTTATTTCAGGTACATGGTTGTTTGCACTTTACATTATTCAGTTTGTACTTAATTGAAACCACGTGTTCAGCTTCTCTTCACAGGCTCAGAATCTGCTCCAATATTGCTATTTGTACAAAGGCTTTCCTTAATAAGTCCTCACTGCAGCCCTTAGAACCGGCTTGGAGTTGGTATATAATTTTGGGAAATGTAACTATTTTCTCTGGCATACTATGCACAATGCACTGGGAACTCATCATGTATGTTGTAATTATTCCAATTTTCATTTAAGTTACTAAAGACACAAGAAGGAGAATATCAGTGTGTCTTATTAAATATTTCTTTTGATTTGCATACCACAATTTGTTGTGCAAAATCCAATTACTCTACTACTGTTTTAAATGTATTTTTTCTTTAAAATAGTAAGAAAGTGTGAGAATTTACTTGCATATGAACAACCCAGAATTTCTTAAGATATCAATCTTTATGATATTGTCATATAATTACAAAACCGAGGAAATTTTTAAGAGAATAATTTAAACCTAAATGCACTAAAAAGTAAACCATTTCAGTTTTTAAGAGACTTTGGATTGTCTCCTATTGATTACCACAAGGGGGCATGTGAAGATCAATACAAAAATAAATTTATAAAAGGTCTTTGATTTAAAAAAATTACAGTTGTTTTTAAACATTTTGAAAAGGTGATTTATTTCACCATGTGTATGTTTATTTTGTGAAACACAGCTTCACTGAACATTAGAACTGGCTAAATATTAAGTCATTCCATATTCTTTCCTGAATTTGGAACTGAAAAAAAGGTTTCATTGTTTTATGAAACAGCTTAGCACTCTTGACTTGGATGAGGAAAAAAGTTAACAAGAACATGCCCCTGAAGCTGTCACTTTACCAGGCGGGTATTTCATGGTGGACAGGAATACCTTTTGTGAAACTAGGTGTCTTAGGAAACTGATAACATTTAGGAGGTGTTCTTCCTTTTTACTATTTCATACAATACAGTTCTTTCTTACAATTTCTTTTTAATTCTTTATTTCTTTTTAATGTCTTTATTTAAAATAATTAATCTACAATTGCTACATTAATAATAAATATATGTACCCCATTAATTATCATTCTCTAAATCACACACACACACACACACACACACACACACACACACACACAAAGAACCCAAACTTTCAAGTCTCAATAGAAATATAAGTTTATGCAAAACAGATATAAACAAATCATATTTTCATAAATTCATGGGATTTTACCTTTAATTTTCTAAATATTTGTCACAATTTCTCAAAGAAAGAATGTCAGTTAGAAAAGGGAGCAGTGACAACTATGCAAAAGAGAATTTCAAAGTGGAAAGCTGTTTCAACAACTTTAAAAGCAGATATTTCCCAAGTGAAATATATTCCATTTAAAATATCATACAAGCCAAAATTCTGGGAAATGGTTTTCAACTTTAGGTAAAAGCTGGAAATAAATGTGGATATATATTTCATATTTTAGTCAGTTCACTATTGAAGTCTGCAACAGTTCCTTTTGTAAGGTTTATGGGAACAAGGAGCCAAAGTTTTGGATTCCATACACGGAATATGAAAACCAAACAAATATTCCAAAGCTATATCACATTCACATGAAAAAGCTAAAGCAGTTATGAACTTGCATGGTGATGTTCTCCTTCCTTTGTCACTTCTATAATTTAAAGTTGGAACCATTACAGTATTTACAGTGACTTCCCAAAGCACTGTGTATTAGTAGCCAGAGCAAAGAATTATTTTCCAGAACTATCTGTTCTAGTTTATAAAGTGCATTACTATATTCTCTATGCTCTTTTTAAATGTGTTGAACTATTTCATTATCACTTATAGGTTAACAACTTTGGAATATTAAGTCCTCTATGCTAAAATGCCATCTTATTGAGTTCATTAATGTATTTATTCAACACATATTTATAGAATGTCCGCTATGCACAAGGTAACTATGCTTTGGGAAATAAATACAAAGAAATATGCCATAATCTTTGTGTGGGAGAAATCTTTGCCTAGTTGGGGGAGAACAACCATGGAGCCAAAAAAAGGTTAAGTCATCATACAAACAAGACATATTATTGAACATACCAAATAGATAGTAAATGCTATTAGATTTCAGATACGCTTTGTAGTGTAGAGATTAAAGACCATATAATGTAGATTGGTAGAGAGGGAGGAACGGAGCATTGCAGTTAGCCAAATTAGTATGAACAAATCAGGAAAGAAAAAAAGGTATTTACATGATGACTTGGTAACAAGGAATACATTAGTCGGGTTGAACTGGGGATTTCATATTTGAGAAACAAAGGGCACTAAAATTTGAAATGAAAATAATTATTGTAAAAAAAGAAAAGAAAGTAATAATTCTATTATCTAGATAATAAGTCTATTGGAAGGGTTAAATAAGACAGTCATACCTCTAGTACCGAGGTACATCTAAAACTTCTTAGTATATAGTTAATGTCCCTATATGGTAGTTCATTTAATCATTCTTGGTGATCTAGAGTTAAATGGTCAAGACAAATCAGAAATGACCTCTTTGAACAAACTTGCCTGTTTGAATGCAGGAGGCCAGATGAGATATTTTTTTGTGGTTCCTTCCAGTACAATGATCTCCTATTCTACAAAGTTAGAGCCCTAAACTAGATTATTCTCAAGAAAAATCCAATGAATATGACTCAAATAATCTAAGAGCTGAAAGTGTAACTTTTGATGCCAGAAAAATAAGACTGTATAATCTAATACATTTATTTATTTACTTACTTACTTACTTAAAGACAGGCAGACTGCCACGTGCAGCACCTAATTTGGATGTGTCTGGAATCTTGTAAGCTTGACTACCCTACATTCTCCAAAAATGGACCTTGAGAGCTTGTTTGGAGGTGCTAGCAGGGGAGTCAGCTACTCATACCCTTGACTGATGAATGGTCCTCCTCTATTGGGAAAGGTCATCCTCATCAACCAAGCATGCAACTTCAGGAGGGATGCACATGGGGGAGGAAAGCTTACCCACCTAGCCAGCCAGTTCAGCTGACTCAACCCTGGCAATCAGTGCGGTGACAGATGTTGCAGCCAGACCATCCTCACAATATTGAATACATTTTTAAATGTATATAATGTAATCTCTCATGACTGATGAGCTATAATTCATCTAAGAATTTATTTTAACAAAGGGTACATTTTCAGGGATGTCTCTATAGTAGAAACACAATCCTGTTGACATCTTTGGAAGTTTTGCTTAATATTATATGGAATAAGATCAGCCTTTCTGTTATGATTTGAACAGATTTCTATTTTACCCAGTAGATCATCTACCCAGTAGATGATCCTGAAATAATCCAATAATTGAAAAGAAAATTATGACCTTTAAGTACTTTAGTGAAGTTTATGGGGTTCAGGCAGGCCTGGATCACTCCCAAGGACCAACTGTCTCTTCCAAAAATGATCATTATCCATAAATTACTGCTGCTGTTCTGCTATCTTGATACCAATAATCCTTACCTGTATGCAAATGATGACAGGGGGGAAAAACGGTGACAGAAATATATACTACTTGGATGACCTTGAATGACTCCTGAATATCCAATACCTAAGCACTTTCAGCAGCCAAGACTCTCATAGGTGTATAGGGTATAGAATCAGCTGAAGGCCTGACATTAACAAATGAAGGATGAGCAAATTCTTCAAAATATATAGAGAAATTGAAGCAAACTTATGTGACTCAGTGGACTGAAATTTCCTAAGTCTTACATTCAGGTACTCTTGTTCCTGAAGCACTTTTGGAGACAAAATGAATGAGGGAAAGAATAGCCTAAAATATGGACCTCTTCCAAAATCATCAGTCACCCTATCCTCCTAGCACTATCATCTGACAAAGAGAGTAGAGAACATTTTTGCATTTGACAGGTGAGAGAGCCAGGAATGGAGAATTAACCTGATGACGTTTGAAGTGTTTCTAACTTGAAACTGGAAATGTGAAAGATTCTAAGGGTTCTTTTTTTTAAGACTTTATTTATTTATTTATTTGACAGACAGAGATCACAAGTAGGCAGAGAGGCAGGCAGAAAGAGAGGAAGGGAAGCAGGCTCCCTGCTGAGCAGAGAGCCTGATGCTGGGCTCAATCCCAGGACCCTGAGATCATGACCTGAGCTGAAGGAAGAGGCTTTAACCCACTGAGCCATCCAGGCGCCCTTAACTCTAAGGATTCTAAAACATATTGTGCGTTGGCAACTGGGGGATAAATACCAATCTGTGACAAATGAATGCACCATTTGTTAAAATAAATTTTTAGACATTCCACTGATTCATTATTCTCCAACTACATATTTGACTGGAGAAGTCCACAATTTTTTGGACAGAAAAAAAAAAACAAAATATTCACATCCTTGATTTTTACCTCAGCATGTGAGTTGAGTACCTGGGGAGATAACCAAAGCTTAAGCATAAAACCTCCATGGGACAGGATCTCCCAAGCAGCGCTGATTGGTTTTATGGCACACATTTTGTTCTTAAGGGTGAAAAGTATGTTGCGTTTTGTTGCATTAAGATACAAGGGTCCCTGGGTGACTGGTTTTTGGACCATTTTCATTACTGGGCCTAAACTTTCATATGTGCAAATGAAGAGGTTAGATTAGGGTATCTCTCAGCCCTAATATTCCATAATTTCTAATAGGGACTGTCCAAATATCAGTGTTGATAAGATTGTTTGATGACTTTATCCTTGAAGTCTTCCTTAATCTGTCCACTTGCAAAAAAAATTGACCTTTCTTGTCCCTGCATCTTTTTTTTAAGATTTTATTTATTTATTTGACAGACAGAGATCACAAGTAGTCAGAGAGGCAGGCAGAGAGAGAGGAGGAAGCAGGCTCCCCACTAAGCAGAGAGCCCGATGCGGGGCTCGATCCCAGGACCCTGGAATCATGACCCGAGCCGAAGGCAGAGGCCCTAACCCACTGAGCCACCCAGGCGCCCCTTGTCCCTGCATCTTCATGGCATTTATTGTCTGTATCACTTGCCTTGTTACTGTCGTGTGTTACAGTGACATTTGTTTTGCTGCCATATCCCCCTAGATTGGAAGCTTTTTGAAGATATGTTAGGTCCTAAGGTTCTCAAACAAAAATTTCACTTTAACTAATTGAAAATCTTTATCCCCTTTACATGCAAAATATTTTAATAAATTTTGAAAGGGATAAGAAGATGATTAGAAGTCCATCAAGAAACTTTTCTCTCGGGGCGCCTGGGTGGCTCAGTGGGTTAAGCCTCTGCCTTTGGCTCAGGTCATGATCTCAGGGTCCTGGGATTGAGCCCCGCATCGGGCTCTCTGCTCAGCGGGGAGCCTGCTCCCTCCTCTCTCTCTGCCTGCCTCTCTGCCTACTTGTGATCTCTGTCTGTCAAATAAATAAAATCTTAAAAAAAAAAAGAGAAACTTTTCTCTCATCACTATCAATTAACCAGGAATATAACTAGTGGATAAACTAGAACTGGCAAACCTTAGTTTCTAAGTCAAACTCAGAGAAATTGTTGTTCTAGACTACAAAGGTAAAATTAAACAATGATTAAAATAAATTAGTGGCATAGTGTAATGAGGTAAGTAGACATTTAAAATTGTCTGACACAGTCTGATTTTTTTTTTTTTTTTTACCTACATGTCCTTATTTTCTGGATCAGATTTGGGTACTTGACAAAAAACGTAATTGCCAGACAGGAAGTTCTGCCCCTACTAGAAGAATTAGGGAAAAAAAAAGATAGCAGAATTCAATATTTAAAGACAAGTAGGAAAAGAATAATGGACAAGCAAGAAAGAAGAGAATAATGCAGAATGACAGGGAAAAATGGCTTCTTTATTTAGTTTGGTAAAACATTTGCTAAAATGTCTCAGGCACACTTTGTACAAATTTACTGAGGTTGTTAAAATGACAAATGCAAGTCTATGAAGAAATAAAGAACTACAGGGATTTCTAAAAAGTTAAAATATTCATTTGCATAGACTTTAACTTGGGACATTCAAAATAGCACCATATCCCCTTTACTAGGAATCAAATTTAAAGAGCTAAGATTTCTGGACTTATACCTTCATTCCCAGTTGATGGTGGAAGATTAGGAGGACCCTAGGCTTGACTCATCCCATAAACACAACTAGATAACTATCAAATTCTAAATGCCGGGACGCCTGTGTGGCTCAGTGGGTTAAGCCTCTGCCTCCAGCTCAGGTCATGATCTCAGGGTCCTGGGATCGAGCCCCGCATTGGGCTCTCTGCTCAGCAGGGAGCCTGCTTCCTCCTCTCTCCCTGTCTGCCTGTCTGCCTACTTGTGATCTCTGTCTGTCCAATAAATAAGTAAAATCTTAAAAAAAAAAAATTCTAAATACCCCAGAAATCACCCTGAAGACTGACAGAACAAACTCTAGAACTAACGGGAGAGAAGAGACCACATTGAGGAAGGTAAGAAATGTGAAGATGTGGTTTGGAGGAGAAATGGATTGTGGGTGCTGAGGACAGGAAGGAGCTGTGGTTGCATAGAAAGTGCAGGAAAGAGGAGCACACAGTAAAATACAGGAGAACAGTTCCCCAAGAGCCACTGGCTGAAACAAAGGGGGTTGATTGTCCTGAGTTCTTTCAACCAACAGGGCTTAAAGACAGGAGTGTTAAAGGTCAGTGGAGTTGGCAGTGTTAGAGCCCTGAAGGCACTGTTTTACTCCTGGAGAGAAGGCAGACAAAAAACATGGGGGCAGATGGCCTAGAAACAGCTCTCTGAAGAATACCTGGGGCAAACAGGGGGAGATTATTCAGTATTCTTAGAGCACATACCTGAGAGGCAGCTTTCATAAAGATGATTCTCCACAGCAAATGAGCTGGCAAGTGCTATTTCCATCCTCTCCCTCAACATAAAACAAAGAGCCACCTTCAAAAACCAGCTCAGGCCCAACACTGGCTGTCTGACTCATTTACAACAAGTCGCACATCCCTGTTCTCTGGCAAGACTGCCCTTCTTGGTCAAGCTTGCCTCAATCCCAGTGAGGCAGAGCCCTTCACCAGAGACAAGTGCAGACATGTGAACACACCATAAACCTGAAGCCTGGAGTTCAAGGCAGCAAACTTAGCTGGGATAGAGCCCAGAGGGCACTGTGCCACTCCTGGAGGGATAGCAGGTAAACAACAGAGACAGATAATGTGCAAGCAGCAATGTGATAAACCACCTGGGACACAAATGGGGGAGATTATTCCCTTGCCCTCAAGTACTTCCCTGAGAGGCAGGATTCAGGGAGTTGCCTCTCTGGGGACAAAGGATCTGGCTACCACCATTTGCCTCCCCCACCCCAGCATAAACCTGGAGACACCTGCGGAAATCAATCCAGTGCCACAATATCTGCCTAACCTGATTACACCCCTGCATTCAGGCGGGAATGCCCTTCTTGGTCAAGCTTGACTCAGTCCCAGCACAGTGATTCCCTTTTGCAGAAGATCAGCAGAAGTGTCTACCCACACCACATCTCCCAGAGAGTTCTGCAAAGCTTCAATTCTAGTGGAAGTACAAGGGAAACTAACAAGTTAAGGCCTTCTTTTATCTTCCTGCTTTTCAGATTTTTTTCTTCATCACTATGTTTTTGCCAATTTAATTACAACATATTTTGGTGTTGTTTTGCTTTTGTTGTTGTTTTTTGTGGGGGGGTGGTTCTCTGTGGCTCCTGGATCTGGATGTCTCTTTCATTCTCCAGATTAGGGAAGTTTTCAGCTATTAGCTATTTTTCCTCTGCTAGCTGCAGATTTCTCAACAGAAACATGGCAAGCTAGGGAGAGTGGCATGATACATTCAAAGGAAACAAAGGAATCTTCCTCTCTAAAGGAGAAAATGACCACTAAGCCAGCCCTATATAAAATATTAAAGGGAACTCTTACAGTGGAAAGGAAAGACCAAAAGTGACAAAGACAAAAAA
>PISX010032766.1:0-15826 GCA_004024625.1 Mellivora capensis | reverse complement strand
CTCTCTCTAAGTAAATAAATAAAATCTTTAAGGAAAAAGAGGAAAAAATTTGTATGTGTGTACAAGGAAATGTATAAAAGGTTGCTCACTGGAAAAAAAAACTTAAATAACAGTTAACGAAGGAATAAATAATTAATTGTGATATATTTAGGTGTTGGATCAGGATTCTGAAGTTAGAAGAGTGAACAAGTTGTCTAGATGGATAGATGATAGATAGACCTATAAATCTGTATATACACATACAGATACATTATACATATCGCACACACATATACATTGACAGGGATACAGTCTAAGTTATAATGGCAAATTTTAAAATTTCATTTAAGATATACATTGTACCATTTCCATAAATTTAAAACAACAGAGCGCATGTCACTTGCTCTGGAGACGGTTATGTACAGGTAACTGTAATAAGAATTAATTCAAAAATTATAATCTAAATTCAACAGAGTAGTTGCTTCAAAAGATCATAGAATAATTTGGGAAAATGAAATATTTCTTAGCTGTATAAGGTTGAATTCATTTCATGACTTAATAAGAATGAAAGCAAATGGGACCAATAATCAAAATGATTAATTCTTGTATTTTTAATGTTTTGTTTTTTTTTTAAATCTAAGAAAATGAACAGGGTGCAAGTGAACAGAAAGGAAGGAAGAAGAAAGTGCAGTCATCTGGCCAGGGAGGTCGGAAGCAAGAGCACAGACATGGAGAGGAAAGGTGGAAGGGATTAATATACACATCAAGCAGAAAGAAAACAGTCTCTGGTGTGCTCGACTGCGGGACTCGGTGAGGTGGAGAAATCTAATTTGGCTCTGAGCTTTCTGGCTGTACTTATTACAGGAGGTCCAGCAAGGAGCAGATTGGGGGAGGAGGTTGATTCATCTGTCACTGGATGCATCGCGTTTGAAGGTTCCAGTTCCATCCACGTGGGACGTGCTCACTAGACACAGCCAGACTACGGACACAGGCTAGGAATCATTTGCATCAAAGGTGTAGTTGAAGCCATGGGACAGAAGAGACCCAGGGAGTGTACATAGAGTAACGAGAACAGATGTCGAAAGATGGAACCTTGCACGAGAAAATGGCCTAGAGATGGCCAAAGAAGGGGCCGGTGAGGTTTGTGAAGAGACATAGTGCACAATCTTCCAGAACGGTTATCCAGAGGCCCAGGAAAGTGAGCCCCTTCAAGAGAGTGCTCAGCCACAAGGAAAGTCACCAAGAATGTGAATACCTATTTATTCCATTTGGAGGTGCGAGGGGATAAGCCACAGAATCTCTTTCTTTGGCCAATCTTGGCCAATGACCTTCAGAACTCCCTTCTCTGTGTGGTGACAAGGAATAAGTAACATAAGGACCTAAGAGCTCAGAATGAAGGACATAAAGTGAGGCTGTCCCTTGTGCGTGTCCAGTCCTTCTTTTCTTCCATTCAGGACATTTTTCATGAGCACTCCTGACCTTCACCGCCGACGCTATTCTAAACCTCTTCCCTGGGTAGGGAAGTGTTTAGGGGTGAACTGTGTTCCTCCCCAATCTGTGTGTTGAAGCCCTAACTCCTAGAACCTCAGAATCTAACTGTATTTGGACATGGGGTCTTTGTAGAGGTCATTACCTTACAATGAGGGCATTGGCATGGGCCCTGATCCAGTCTGACCAGCGTCCTTATAAGAAAAGATGATCAGGACACACAGAGAAACACCAAGAAGAGCCAAGGCCACCAGGAGAAGACGGCCATCTGCAAGCCAAGAAGAGAGGCATCAGAAGAAACCAGCCATGCTGACACCTTGATTTCAGACTTTTAGCTTCTAAAACTTTGAGAGAATAAATTTCTGTTGTTTAAGCCACCTAATCTGGAGTATTTTGTTATGTCAGGCCTGGCAGACCCACACAAGGAGGTACAAATTCTGGCAACAGCCATGGCTGCCGGGCTGTGTCCACCATAAGTGCGTGTGTGCACCAGAGGGGGGTCTGTTTGCACATGGGAGGCTGCAGCGCCATTGTCCTCTCTGAAACCAAAGGGAGCAGAGGTGGGAAGGAGGTCAGAAAGACAAGGCAGAATTAGGTTATGGAGATCATCTAAAAAATGATCTCTGTTGAAATTTTTTTTAATTACAGTATCTTAGAGGGCCAATGGGCACACTAAAAGATGTTCCACATCACTAAGTATTAGGAAAATGCAAATCAAAACCACAGTGGGTCACCTCGAAAGGGTTAGAACGGCTGCTGTCAAAAAGGCAGGAAATAACAGTGCTGGTGAGCGTGTGGCCAAAAAGGAAACGCTCATGCACGGTTGGTGGGAATGCAAACTGGGGCGGCCACTGTGGAAAACAGCGTGGAGGTTCCTCAAGTTACCTATGATCTAGCTGTTCCACTTCTGGGATCCAAAGAATACGAAAACACTAATTCAAAAATATTTATGCACCCCTGCATTCATTGCATCAATATTTTCATGATATGTATGGAAATAAATCTAAGTGTCCATTGATGGATGAATGGATAAAAAGAATATGATATAGATATATGTATATATATATGAAACAAACTAACAATGTAAAAACAAGCTCACAGACATAAACAGACAGAAGGGAAGGAGATGGGAATGGGCAAAATGGGTGAAGGGGGTCAATTGTATGGTGACGAACAGTAACTAGATTTTGGGTGGTGATCACTTTGCAGTATATACAGTCAAATTACAATGCTGCACACCTACAACTTATATAATACTATATATACCCATATTACCTCAAAAAAAATCTGGAACAGGAAACATTCAGATCTTAAAAAAAGTAAATAGAAAAATGAAATTACAACATCTTGTCATGATAAATTCCTGAAAAATAGCGAGCACAAATTACTTGTGCTGACCTTAAATGACATCCGTTCTTGGTGCCTCTTCAGGACAGTGACCAACGGGCAAATGACACGGATCTGGGATGTCAGGCAGCAGAGTTTTGAGGATATGGTATCGGGAGACGGTAAAGGTGTTCTGGCATGAATAACTTTGAATAATGCATGTGTTTTAACAGGGTCAAGAAAAGGAGGGATAGAGGGTACGTGAGGGAACAGCAGAGGACATTCCCACGCCCAGCTCCCGGCCACGCCTTCTGCCTCCTTACCTCCTGTCCCATCAGCAGTGTCTGGAATTGTGGGCAAGAGGAGCCCCTGCCCCAGCTCTGTACTTGACAGCCGGGCTCTGCCCCTCCTGAGCAAGGTTTCTCACCCCTGGACAAGGAGCCCAAGGGGCCAAAAGGCCATGGTCCCCGGAACCGAGGCACCCCCTTCCAGACCACACATTCCGGGTACACGGGACCCTGGAATTCTTATTACAACGGTCTCAACTGGGCGGTGTTATTTCTGCCCGCTTCTTCCCAGGGTCCATGCTTCCAGCGTGTACACCCCAAGGCCTGAGGCAGGGGGGCAACGGATAGAACTGGGATATGAGGCTGGGATAGGCACACGCTGCAGCCACCTCCTGGGAGGCAGCCAGGCTGGAGAAAAGAAGGTGCTGGGTGGAAAGCCAGGAACCTGAGGCTGGTCCGTTCTGTGGGCTGGCATTCTGGTGCTCAGTGTTGGGGACTCTGAGTTCTGAATTCAAACCTGACACACCATGTCACTGCGAAGCTAAATTTGCCAAGGCAGAGGGATGGGATATTTTATAAAACAGCCTGTAGCTGTATTGCTCATTTTAAATATTGGACAGAGGGTGTGTGGACCTCCGATTGTACTGATGGGGGCCCTCTGCCCCACCCCCCTTCACCCCACTGCCCAAACTCTGCTCGGATCAGGCCTCACCTCTGGCATGTTTATCCCCTTTATGTTGGGTCATTATGTCCACATTTGTCCTTTCCTCCTTAAGGCATTAAATGGTGATATTCTCAGTTGATTTCTTTATGAATAAGTATTAGGATTTGTGATATTTGCCCTTTGCTTATGCATGCGAGGAGGCAAAAGGAATGGGTTTCCCTTTGTAATTAGCTCAAAGATGGAGCATCTGGGGCCTCCTTTTCTGTGTTTATAATCTCCCATCAAGCCACCCCGTGCTGACGGGTTCTGATCCTGATACCACAATGGTCACACTGAAATCGAGCCGTCTGTCTTAATCTGAATTAATTCGGGAGCATTCGCCCTCGGCCTCCTCATCCAGCTTTTCAGTTTTCCGTTTTCAGTTTTCTTTGCAGTGACCGAGTCTGGTCAGCAGATGGCAACGAGCATCTTGTCAGAAAAGAAAAATGATTTAGGCTGAGTTTAAAAATGAAGAGAAAAAGAGGGAAAGAGAGGACGGCCCCCGTGGAGAAGCGGAAGCCTGCGGCCCCTGCGGAAACCTGTCTTCCCTGTGCGGCCGTGGGCCCAGCCAGTCCCCTCCTGGTCCCAAGTCCTGCTCAGCTCATGGCACCTGCGTGTGGATTGGGGGATGCTGGACCGGGAGACAGAGGTTGGGGTGGCTCACCTCCCCAGGAAGGGCGGCCGGGCCCTGCTCTGTATGCAGCCCGCATCCCCGTCTGGCTCCGTAGCGGCAGCAGCACGCCCCCCCTCGCCCTCCACCCCGCAGCCCCGGGTGACAGGAGACAGCTAAGCTAATCTAACCTGCGTGTCCTCAGCTCCCTTCCTATCAGGCGGTTGCCATGGCAACCCCCCAGGCTCCTGAGCCTCTTCTCACTGACTGACCAGGCCCCCGCACACCACCGTTCTGGAATGGATGTGCTGTATTTGGGGAGGTCTTCATGAAAGCACAGGTTGACCCAGTTCTAATGCTACACAACGACAGGGCAGGGCCGTGAGGTGGTACCGAATAGAAAAGGGACAGTTGCTATCGGAAAGGAGGGGACAAGGACAGGGCAGTGCTGGGCTCCGAGGTGATCTCATCCTTGGTTACTTGCTCAGCTTCCAGAAGGAAAAGCCCCGCACAGCAGTCAGGGGCCAGTTCTCCCACATCGTGGGCACATTTCAGGAAGGGCAGACCGGTGGAATTCCTGCTCTGTGTTTTAAGAAATATAGAAATGGAAGATGGTTTTACCTCTTTAAAAGAAGAAGAAAAAAAAAAAAAGAAAAACCTGCATTATCCATTATCCCTGACAACTTGGATCTGAAGTTGGCCCGAACTGCTCAGAGCAATTTGTCCAACTTCCAAAGGCTCTACGGGCGACAGTCGCCCGTCTCCTGGTCCCCACCTCTCTGTGCAGTCCCTCGCCTTCACTGTGGCCTGAGGCCTGGGGATTTGCTTCTAGTGGCTGGAACACAGAAGAAATGGTGGCGTGTCAGTTCTGAAATGAGGGTTACAAAATCATGTTGTGCCTTGCCTGCTCTTTGTGGCTGGGAGCACTAAAGGCAGGCCGTGAGGACACACGGTGGGGGGCCGATGGAGAGGCCTTGTGGCAAGGGACTGAGGCCTATGGGGACCCTGCAAAGAGCCTGGAAGGGCACATGCTGGGCCCGGAGGAGCCCCAGCTGACAGCCTCCCTGTGAGTTCCCGGGAGCCCTGAGCCGGAGGACCCAGCTAAGCCACACCTGGATCCTACCCCACAGCAGCTGGGGGCCGATGAACAGCTGTTGTTTCCAGCCACTACATTTTGTTACACAACAATCACTCATCCAGCCGTTTGTTCTCTTGCTTCCACGGTCTAGACTGTGGTTCCAAGTACATTCTTTTGGAATCCACCTGGTCATAGTTGATGCTGGCCTTCACCTCTTATAGCTATGCAATCTTGAGCAAGTTACCCGGTTTCTCTGGGCCTCAGTTTCCTTATCTATAAAATGGGCTAATTCTTGTAAAGGGCTTAGAACACACCTAACTCATAGAAAATGCTTAGTAAACTAGTCATTACAATTTCTGAATACAAATTACTTACATTTCTAGTTACATAACTTCCTCTTTATCTGTATCTATAATTTGTCTTCTTTAATCATTTCCCATGAAATGTAATAAGAACTCACCGTGTGAGAGCTCCGTAGATCTTGTATGAAAATGTTCAGACACAACCTAAGCATGGGGACCAGGCGTTGTGACCCCCACGTCTCTGTCATTCTGTGAACTCTGTCCTAAGAACTCTGCCTATGTCCACAGAAGGGCAGAAGCCATATGCCCTGAAGGACATAGAACTATCAGGTAGAGATTTTGTGGACAGTCCATGATTTTAAGGAACAGGCTAGACAAATATCTCTTGGGTAGATTAGGAATGAAAAGGAGTAGGGACCTAAATCCTGACCAAGCTAGCATTTCTTTTCTTTTAAAGATTTTATTTATTTATTTGACAGAGAGAGAGCACAAGCAAGGGGTGCGGTAGGCTCCCCACTAAGCAAGGAGCCGGATTTGGGACTCGATCCCAGGACCCTGGCATCATGACCAGAGCTGGAAGCTGACGCTTAACTGCCCGAGCCACCCAGGTGCCCCAGCTAGCACTGCTTTGAAATGTAAGATCGTGCACTGGGCGTTGTGCCAGATCCAGACGGAGTGGAAAACACATCTCCTGGACACCTGGGCGTCTGGTCAAAGTGAGAGACCAGTAGGTAGGTCATCCCCAGGAGGGATGAGCCCTGTATATGTGTGAAGCGAGTTCAGAGAAGGACGGGCGCTTGTTCTCAGAAGTTTCGAGAGGCCTCTCTCAGATGCCAACTCTATACTTTAAGGGTTGGCATTAAAAAATAAAACCAGGGGCGCCTGGGTGGCTCAGTGTGTTAAAGCCTCTGCCTTCGGCTCAGGTCATGATGCCAGGGTCCTGGGATCGAGCCCTGCATCAGGCTCTCTGCTCGCTGGGGAGCTTGCTTCCTCCTCTCTCTCTCTGCCTGCCTCTCTGCCTACTTGTGATCTCTCTCTCTGTCAAATAAATAAATAAAATCTTTTAAAAAATAAAAATAATAAAAATAAATAAAACCAGCGGCTGTGTCTGCTCACCCCTGATGTCACCTACAATGTGCATCCATGACAGATAAAATCTGGGGACTTAATGAAGTCTGTTTCCCCCAAAAGCTAGAAAATCCCAAGAGAACATATATAAGGTGCAGACTGCAAATTCGGGCGTTTGCTGCTGGTGATGACAATGCTTTGTTGCTAATATTTAGCAAACATTCACAGTGCATTGACTGAACACACCTACCAGGCAGGTACTATTAGACCCATTTTCCAGATGGGAAAATTAAGGCACAGGTAGATCAAGCAGCTTTCCCAACTACACTCAAGTAGTCAAGGCAGAGCTGGGATAGAAAATTCAACAGTCAACAGAGCCTGTAGTCTTTGCCAGTGGGGGTTATAGACTCTGCTGACTATTCTAAGAGTCAAGCTCCTTGTAACCTCCAGCCCGTGCTCTGCTCTTTGCAGAATCTCAGTCAAAAAACCAGGGCATCACCCATTGTCCCAAGGGTCATGTCTGAGTTTATCAAGGGACTTCAATAGGGTTCTGGGACCCAGGAGGCCACCGAAACCCAATTCTTGCCCAGCAAACCACTCAAGCTGTTGCTGCTTTGTCCCCACACAGGCACTACTCAGATTTATTCCAGATAAACCCCTTGTATGGGCAGGAGGCCAAGAGGAAACTAGATGTCCAGAACCAGATCTCGCTCTCACTTGAATGGATTTGACGTGGTCGGTTGGGACTAAGGGGGCATGCACGTTGCAACCAGGATCCAGGATCATAGGCCCCATGTGTCTGAGTCCGGCTGCCCGCCCGCGCCCACGCCAGACATGCCAAGGACAGGCCCCCTTCTCCTGAATTTTCATTTACACCCGAAGACCAAGAGGCCAAGAGACCAAGGTTTTGTTTCAGACCATCCAGGCTCTGGATAGCCACAAAGGCTTTTACTAAAAGACTTTTCAGCTTAGATTTTCCCCCTGAAGGTTGGGGGTATTCTCGAGATTTTGAAACCTGAAATACTTTGAAAGGCAACGGTTTGCTTCTAGTGGAACAAGCAAGTATTGAAAGAGAAGAGGGAGCAGAACAAACCAGGGAGGTGAGCACTGGACATCACCTCCTGGGCCCCGCCCTCATCACCAGCATTCACGGAATGTCTCCTTGGTGCCAGGCGCCGTGCACGGGGATTTGCCTGTGTCCCCTCTAAGCGCATGCTCAGAGGTCACATACAGGTGGCCTGAGGGCGGGACAAACTTCCCAGGGCGGACAGGGACCAGCTCACAGTCATCCCTCTTCCAGCACAGTAGTCGTTTGGGTTCCTGCCAATGCCCCCGTCCCTGCCACCAGGCACTGAAAGGTACAGACTGTCCACACTGTGAGTCCCCGCTCGTATTGGCCACCTGCGGTAGCTGAAGCCAGGCTTCCTCTTCTCCATGTCACACACACAGGCACACACTCACGCACACATGTGTGTACCCATGCACACATGCACACACTTCTGCTCCTATGCTGGGGCAGGCCAGGGAAGAGGTTGCACCTGACGTCCGTATGCACGGAGTTCAGACGCATCTCTGCCCAAGCGTGGACTCCAAACAGAAGTTTGGAAATGTCACTGAAATGGAGGAAATCCAGGATCCCAGGGCTCATCTCCCTGATGCCCCTTTCCCCAGGAACTGTCTCTTCTGTGGTGGTGGTCTTATGAGTGAGTCGGGGCTGGTCTTCACTTCGCCTCTCCCCTCTCCAGCGGTGTGTGGATGACTCTCCCCAAATTCTCACTGTCCCCAGCAAACAAGAACCAGACCATCACAAAGTCCCCTGCTGGTCCTGTGCCTGACCCTATATCCTAAAGTTTTGGGGGGTATAAAAAAAAAAGAACCTGAAAAAATATTCTCTAAATGAAGTAATTTGTTTAGACATTGACAAACATTAATGTGTCATTATGAATTAATTTACCAAATTAATCAGTCGCTTTAGTTGGATAATCAGATCAAGACAACAGGCCAGTGTGATCTGGTCTGATTCAATTAGATGAGTAGAAAGACCAGATGGTTAGATCAGATTTCCCAAATGTTTTTTAGAAGCATTCACAGACAGAACGGGCAGGGTCTTCCCAGGGACTTCCGTCTGAGGGTTCGGCTGGGGCTGAGGGGCTGTCTGGGATCCCAGGTGCTGTTCCAACTCAGGTTTTAGAAGTCCTGCTTCTTCAGACACACAGCCTAGTAACTGGAGCGCTGGATGGCCGTGTCAGTTTCCTGTGACCATTTACTATCACTGTAGTAGCTAAAACCCAAGTTTATTATCCTACAGGCCTGAAGGCCAGAAGTCCAAGATGGACATAAAATCAAGATGGCAGCAGGACTGCGTTCCTTCCAGAGGCTGCAGGGGAGACTCTGTTCCTTGACTTTTCCAGCTGCCAGAGGACGACTGCACTCATGGCTCGTGACACCCCTTGGACATTTGCTCTCATTTCAGTGATCAGTGGCATTTCCTTGCACTCCAGGGCTCCCGCCTCCCTCTCTCATTAACGAGGACCCTTGCTATTACACTGGGTCCACCCAAATAATCCATGATAACCTTCCCATCCCATGACAAGGTCCCTATCTTCATCCCCTCTGTAAAGTCTCTTTTTCCCTGTAAGGGAACATATCCCCAGGTTCCGGGGTTAGGAGGTGGATATCCTTGGAGGGCCACTGTGCCGCTCACAGCAGCCTAAGGCCATTGCCAGATTTCCCGAACTCAAGATGGCATGCCTGGGCCCTTGCAGACACCTCCGTACTTAGGGACCCTGAAAGGCTTTACTGGGTACAACTGTACGCGCCCCTGATTCTGCCACAGCAACAATAACTCTTACAATTAAAGTAATCCCTTTGCATTAAGGCTTGGCTTTTCCAGAAGAAATATACACCCCAGGAGGATAAATGGGATGCTTCCGTTAACACCCATCACCTATGACTAGAAGATGGTGGGTTGGTTTACAAACCTCCTATGACTCAGAGGTGCCATAGTTACTTACATGGCATAATTAATTACATGTTAGGAGGAGATCAGCTGATAATGTTCAGAACTTGGGCCTCTGGGCCTCTGCTCCGGACTCTAAAAAAGACAAAACAAAACAAAACAAAAAAACCATTGATCTTACAACAATTACTTCTGCCAAAAAATATGTTAGCTGGAGACAGGGTCCAATAATAGACAAAACTAAACCAAAGTACGTATGTATATACTTCTATATAATCTCGTATTTTTCTCATGGCTTACCTCTACCAACAGCTGTGCATTTAGTAGGCTTGATGCTTGAAAGAAGATGAAGTCTGTAAGGGTAAGAATAAAAGAATTCTTTAAGGGGTGCCTGGGTGGCTCAGTGGGTTAAAGCCTCTGCCTTTGGCTCAGGTCATGATCCCAGGGTTCTGGGATCGAGCCCCACATTGAGCTCTCTGCTCGGCAGGGAGCCTGCTTCCCCCTCTCTCTCTCTGCCTGCCTCTCCATCTGCTTGCGATCTCTGTCTGTCAAATAAATAAAATCTTAAAAAAAAAAAAGAGAGAGAGAGAGAGAGTTCTTTAAAATATTTCATTTATTTATTTATTTGGAGAGAGCATGTGTTCGGGTGAGCGGGGTAGGGAGGGACAGAGGGAGAGAGAGAATCTCAAGCAGACCCCCCACTGAGTGCAGGGCCCCATGCAGGGCTCCATACCCTAAGATCATGACCTGAGCCAAAAATCAAGAGTCAGAGGCTTAGGGACCCAGCCACCCAGACGCCCCAAGAATAAAAACAGCTTAAAATATGCCATGTCCTGAGCAGGGAATGATGTGGCAGTTAAAAGTTGACTGGGTCTTCGAGAAGTTGTATTCATTGGCGAGGGCTGCCCTAACACAGTCCCATGGGCTATGTGGCTTACACAACAGAGACGGATTTCCCCACAGTTCTGGAGGCTAGAAATCTGAGATCAGGGTGTTGGTGGATCTTTCCCTCTGATGCCTCTCTTCTTGGCTGGCAGATGGCACCTCCTCCCTGCGTCTTTGCACAGTCCCCCTCTTGTTATGAAGCCAGTCCTACTGGGTCAGGACCCAACTTAGTGACCCCATTTCAACATAATTAACTTATTCAAGACCCAAATATAGTCACCTTCTGAGGTCCTGGGGGTTAGGACTTCAGCATTTCAAGTTTCGAGGAATATAAGTCAGCCCATTGTGGAAACGTAGACCACACTGGGGCACAGAGAAGGTGGAAACAGAGGGGAAGGGGACAAAATGCACATAAATTTCTAGAAGGGAAGACTCAGGAAATGGGCTGTAACCAGACCAAAAGAAAGTTTAATTTGCTCTTAATTAGAGGAAAAGACACCAGTTACAGAGAGAATAGATAGTAAGGAGCTCCCACTTGCTTCTGGGTGATTCACTAAGAAAAGTTTAATTTCAAGATTTTAGGTCTTCCTTCATCTTTTTCTGCTGGTCATGGCAGCTGATAGTACACCCACATTTTAAGAGGACCCAGAATATGTCTGTTTCCCCTGCGACTAGAAAATTCTATCTTTAACCTTCTATTATGAGGCAATCAATCAAAACGGAAGAGATGTGAAAGTTTCCCATCTTACCTCCATGGGGGGGCACAGCTTTGCCCCATCTCTACCTTGATTCCCTCATCTCTAATAAAAGGAGATATCCTGAATGATTCCACAATTCTATTATTTAGTGGGGTTGGACTCAAATCTACTTATGACTCTAGAGAAAATTGTTTCACGTACGTTTCATCATGACCATTTAAAGTCTGAATACCAAAGGAGGATGAATGTCAACAAAGAAGAAAAAATTAGAAAAATTAGAAAAATAACCAATAGATACACTGCTTGTATTCCTTTTAAAGATTTTATTTTTATTTATTTGACAGACAGAGATCACAAGTAGGCGGAGAGGCAGGCAGAGAGAGAGGAGGAAGCAGGCTCCCTGCTGGGCAGAGAGCCCAATTCGGGGCTCGATCCCAGGACCCTGGGATCATGACCTGTGAGCCGAAGGCAGAGGCTTTAACCCACTGAGCCACGCAGGCGCCCCACTGCTTGTATTTTTTACTCACATGAATCACATCCTTAAGGCGATGACTGCCTGTGTTAGTTCACCAGGCTGTGATTACAGTCACAGAAATATATTGTCTCACCCGTTCCCGAGGTCAGAAGTTTGAGATCAAGGTGTCAGCAGCATCGGTGGCTTCTGAGGACCCCAGAAGAGAACCTGCCCCAGGCCGTTCACCCAGCTTCTATAACCCATAACACTGTGCATCAACGGATTTAGAAAATAGAATACTTCATTTTTCCACCTCTTTCATTTCAAAAGGAAGATACAGTCTTTGTCAACATGGACCTGTATTTCCTGCAATGACACTTTAACCAATAACTAAATCAAAAGCAATAAGAAAAAACCCTCTAAGCCAACTAAAAGAAGAATCCTGATTATAAAATGGATCCCACTTTATGCGTGCATAAAATCTGCCTCTAGAAGTATCTTGGTCCTTTGAGTGTATCTGTCCTTCGCCTCCTACCCACGTGTGTGTTAGGTTTAGAAGTTATTTCCGGAACACCTTCTACTTAAGGAA
This sequence comes from Mellivora capensis, assembly GCA_004024625.1. Classification (NCBI taxonomy): domain Eukaryota; kingdom Metazoa; phylum Chordata; class Mammalia; order Carnivora; family Mustelidae; genus Mellivora; species Mellivora capensis. Next base: position 3,400 of record PISX010032766.1, on the reverse strand, counting down.
TCCTTCAGGCAACAACTGTCTAGCTGAGACCATCTGTGGCTGATTCGCTGTCGATGGGACACCTGTAAGCAAGAGAGGTGAGTCTCACTGGAAGCACAAAGCAGGCACAATTGAGATGCGCCCCATAAAACTAAGAGAAGCCTCCCTGATTCTTTTTTTTTTTTAAAGATTTTATTTATTTGACAGAGCTCACAGGTAGGCAGAGAGGCAGCCAGAGAGAGAGGAAGGGACGCAGGCTCCCTGCCGAGCAGAGAGCCTGACGTGGGGCTCGATCCCACGACTCCGGGATCATGACCTGAGCCGAAGGCAGAGGCTTTAACCCACTGAGCCACCCAGGCGCCCCGCCTCCCTGATTCTTGTACAGACTTGGCTGGCAACCTCCAGAGCTCATATTTAGAAATAAAATATATTTGTATTCCTCATATATCTCGCAGTATAAACATTGCTAGCCCCTACTTTCTTTAATTCTGCTTCACTTTTAATTAGCTTCTACCGAGAATAATCTTGCAAGTAAATGCATGTCACAGTAGTAACTTTTCCTGATAACATAAAAATTCAAGGGGGCCACAAAATTATTCCACAATTTAAGAAAACCGTAGTTGAATACAGATCTTTAAAAGATAAGCTCTCAGCTGGCATTTGGAGATAGTCCTTTAGCTCGTGTTTGGAGCGATCTACTATTCTGAACATTGAATGCATATTAAATTAGAGGCATAACATTTTAAAAGGAGGTTGGAAAAAATCTCATTAAACCTCACCTGGTTAGCGTCCTCAGAGTAAATCAATGCAAATGAAAAAAAGCCTGTGTAGGGCCATATAAAAGGCATCTTCTAGAGCTGTGGGGACATCTTGTGGCCAATTTTATTTTATTTTTTTTTTTAAAGAACTCTCTGGCGACCCATACCACACTTCAGATAACGAATCAGAATCTTAAGGTCTGCTATTTTCCTAAAGACAACCTGGTACTCTTTTTTTTTTTTTTTTTTTTTTTTTACTTATTTGACAGACAGAGATCACAAGTAGGCAGAGAGGCAGGCAGAGAGAGAGGAGGAAGCAGGCTCCCTGCTGAGCAGAGAGCCTGATGAAGGGCTCGATCCCAGTGGGATCATGACCTGAGCCGAAGGCAGACGCTTTAACCCACTGAGCCACCCAGGCGCCCCTAGTGGCCAATTTTAGTATGGATTTTTAACTCAAGTAAAGTTTAATTTCAACTCAAGTAAATAGTGAATGGTTACAATGTGTTAGTAATTGTGCCTTATGCAAGGGACACAAAGATGGACAAAAATATAAATTGTGGTTTGAAAACTCTATTGGAATGCAAAGGGACTGAGCATTTTAATATGGCCAGGCCTCATTTTTTTTACGGATACACAAGAAACGCAGGTATCTTGTAAACAATTTTAAGGTACATCTTAAACACAACAACGTCTGTGTTTTTGCCTCTCCTGCATACACCCACGTCCCTCCCCACCTTGGTTCAGATTTATTTTGGAAGACATTCCCCGCTCAGCTGTCATCCATCCGTATGTTATGGAGGATTGTTGGTCAAGCCCTCTGGTTTCAGGCCTCTCTAGTGCTCATTCTCAGGAGCACAGGACCTAGACTAGGTAAAAGTCGTTCACTTCCAGGAGTGAATTTCTGTTTAAGCTATGGAAGCAAAGATGACCTCTTTCTGCGGGTGGCTTGTCAGCCTGGAGCTGCTGCTAACCAGTAAAAAGGGTTGGTCCTGTAAGGAAACAAACTGAATTCATGCAAAAGATAAGCATAAGAAGAGAGAAAGAATGAAAAACAACCGACTAATGCAAAACTATTAACAACCTTCAGGTACATGGATAGATCGACAGACAAATACATGAACATAAACATAAATAAATAAATAAGTAAATAAAATAGATGTAAATTTTTAAATTTATTTATCATTTGTTATTATTAAACAGTGCTAAAACTTAGCTTTCCTGGCTAAACCCAATGCGAAACATTTTCCACATACTCGGATGTCACTCTGCTCTATTCGTAAAGGTTGCAGAATTTTCCATGCTATAGAAGCAGCATAATTGATACAACTCATTGTCATTTGCTGGGCATTTTGAACACTGAGTCTGCTGGCAAACTTTGTAGCTGTCAACAATGCTGCAATCTTTCCTGCTTCCCTGAAAAACTGTCAGAGTGTTTCCTTAGGATTGGAGAGAATTTTTGAAGTTCCATCAGTAATTCTCTAATTGTGTTTGAGATAAAATAAAGATAAGCTGGTTTTATTCAGATTGTTCTATTGTCCGTGGAAAACTTAGACACCAGCTGGGGTCATAATAGTATTTAAGATTCGGGCAGTGAGACTATTGACTTCAGGAATTAAAAGATCCATTCTGAGAGGGAAAAAAAAATACCCCGATCCATGAGTGACGGGCACTCCAGGGCCAGAGATGGGAAATGGGGTACTGGGTAAATGGTACCATTTGTTGATTTTTTTTTCTTTTTGTCTACACACCCATAAATAAATAAGTGAAAAGTGGTTCGATGTCATTATTGATTGGAGGGGGGCATGTAACCACAATGAGATGTCTTCCATGATCGTTTGGCGTATTAGAAGGGCTAAACTTAAAACAATTTACCACATCACGTGTTTGTGGCGACAAGGAGCGAGCCGACTGGAGCCCTCCCAGCTGGTCGGTGGGAAGGTAATGTGGAGTTACCACATTGGAGAACGGACAGTCTCTCAGACAGTCCCATCACAGGACCCAGCCATTCCACTCCTGAAGACAAACCCCCAATCATTAAGAACATATTTTAGAAATCTTTATGAAGAGCATCTGGGTGGCTCAGTTGGTTAAGCAACTGCCTTTGGCTCAGGTAATGGTTCTGGAGTCCCAGGATCGAGTCCCACATCTGGCTTCCTTTTAGCAGGGAGTCTGCTTCTCCCTCTGATCTCTTCCCTCTCTCTCTCTCAAATAAATAAATAAAATCTTAAAAAAAAAAAAAAGAAATCTTTAGAAAGATTTATACATGAATGTTCATAGCACTTTTTTTTTTTTTTAATCATAGCCCCAACTGGAAACAACTTAGCCATCCATCTATAGTAACCATTTGTGGTACATCCTGGTAATGGACTACTGCTCAGCAACACAAGAAGCCACCAATTCACACACCACAGGGATGAATTTCAAAATCATTATTCTAAGTGAAATAGTTCATCACAGAAGAGGACATACTATAGGATTTCCTATATGCAAAATTCTATTAAGTACAAGCTGATCTGGAGAGCCCAGAAGCAGATCAGTAGTTGCTTAGGACCAGGAGTGGTGAAGAGAGAGCCTGTAATGTGGCATGAAGAAGTCTGGGGGCAATGGGAATCTGTATCTTGCTTGTGGTCGTGTTTTCATGGGTGTATCCATGTCAAAACCCA
>PISX010032765.1:0-15839 GCA_004024625.1 Mellivora capensis | reverse complement strand
AAGTTAAAAATAGAGCTTCCCTATGACCCTGCAATTGCGCTACTGGGTATTTACCCCAAAGATACAGATGTGGTGAAAAGAAGGGCCATCTGTACCCCAATGTTTATAGCAGCAATGGCCACGGTCGCCAAACCGTGGAAAGAACCAAGATGCCCTTCAACAGACGAATGGATAAAGAAGATGTGGTCCATATACACTACAGTGTATTATGCCTCCATCAGAAAGGATGAATACCCGACTTTTGTAGCAACATGGACGGGACTGGAAGAGATTATGCTGAGTGAAATAAGTCAAGCAGAGAGAATCAATTATCATATGGTCTCACTTATTTGTGGAGCATAACAAATAACACGGAGGACATGGGGAGATGGAGAGGAGAAGGGAGTTGAGTGAAGGGGAGATGAACCATGAGAGACTATGGACTCTGAAAAACAACCTGAGTGTTTTGAAGGGTCGGGGGGTAGGAGGTTGGGGGAGCCAGTTGGTGGGTATTGTGGAGGGCATGCATTGCATGGAGCACTGGGTGTGGTGTAAAACTATGAACTCTGTTACGCTGAAAAGAAATTTAAAAAAAAAGAAAAATAAATAAAAATAAATAAAATCTTAAAAAAAATAAAAAAATAAAAAAAAGAAACTTGATATGATTAAATATGCTGTTGTATATGGGAACATTGTTGAAAGAGGAATTTTGAACTTTGTGTAGGGACTAGAAAGCTCAATTTGAACATTGACAAAAGGGACTGATTGTTGAACAACAATCCCAAGATGGCTGATTTTAGGGACTATGAATTTTTACCCTGGACTGAAGTAAAATCAAGGTATTTGCATCTCGTGTTCTGTCATTATTCTGGTGAGATATAAATTTATATCACATTTTTAGAAAGAAAATAAATTAATATACATTAAGTGACTCTAAGAATATTGACATATTCTTAACAAGTAATTACATTTTAATAATCTGTGTGTAACTCATATCTGTGTGTAACTCATATTTCCTGATTAGACCTTTCTTTTGATTAAACCTTTCTTTTGAGCTCTAGTCACATATATCCAACTGCATACTTCATATCTCCACTTAAATACTTCAGTGTATCTGAGTCTAGCAATCACAAAGTACAATTTTAAATTTGCAGTACTCTCCCCATCACTTGCCTTTCTGTTGGCCTAAGTTTATCTTAGACCACTTTCTCCGTTGCTCACTGTCATGGTTTAAAAAAATGGCCAACAGTTCTTTGAAATTCTTCTCAGAGGAAGATGGATCTGTGTCCACTCCTCCTTGAATTTGGGTGTGCTTGTGATTTCTTCAGTCAATAAGTTTGGAATAGAAAAGACGATGAGACTTGGGATGTATGCTCTTTTGGGGCTTTCTTGGGACTTCCCATCTCAGAAGTTACTTGTGTGCTTTTTAGAAAATTCAATCTACAGGGAGAGATTAGATGGTGGTGGTTTGGTTGCTGGTTACAGCTGAGTACAGCTTTCAGATTATTCAGTCCAGTCATCGGGTGTATAACTAAAAAGGCTCCAGATATTTCCAGCTCCCAGTCAATTGAATCACTCCAAATTCACTTACTTCTTTTCAGCTAAGGCCTCAGATAATTTTTTCTACTGAATCTCTTACCTATAGGATCCATGAGAATAATATGGTTGTTGCTTTATGCTACTTAAGTTTGGCCTGGTTTGTTGTGCAACAATAGTAGCTATAACACGTAATAGCATTATTTTAGTTTCAAAAGGTACCTGAGCTCTCCATTACCTTAGAGCCCATGGTAGATGTGGTTGTCTGGGCATCCATCCCTCAGCTTCTGTAAATGTCAGATCACAGCTACCTTTTATCTTTGGAAAATAAACCTGGCTGACAGAAGCTGTCTTGTCTGGGAAATTACATCTCTCCTACCCCTGCAATGCAACACTAAGCCAGTGAATGACTGATACACTATTATACAGGTACAAGTGGTCAGCCCCTAATGTCAGGGAGCAGAGAACTTTACAGTATGGTTTGTACGCCAGAGCCCTTCCTCTTTGGATGGAATCAGGCCAAAGCTTGACTTTACCTGAGAGTACATCCTCACTCAGCTTTTGCTCCTTCACTATTCTGCTTCACCTCCTAAAGGTTTTTCCCTAAAGAACAGTTGCTCAGTATACTGTGTTCCTCCAAATATCCATCTCAGGCTTTGCTTCTCCAGAACCTGAAGTAGGATGGAGCCTCTGCACATGAGCTCTTCCAGTTGAAATGTCCCATCTCAGGTTTTTGCATGGCTGGCTCTTTACTATGCTTCATGTCTCAGCTTAATTGCCATTTCCTAAAACAGGAAGAATCCTTTCAATAGATGCAGAAAAAGCACTTGACAAAGTACAATGTCCGTTCATGATATAAATCTGCAACAAAGTAGGATTAGAGGCAACATACCTCAACATAATAAAGGCCATGTATTAAAAACCTATAGCTAAGAGTATTCTTAATGGGAAGTAACTGAGATATTTTACTCTATGACCAGGAACAAAACAGGGATATCTACTCTTATTCTTAAAAGATACATTTATTTCTTGAGAGAGAGAGAGAGAGAATGTGTGTGTACAAGTTGGGGAGGGGCAATGGGAGGGAATCTTCAAGCAGACTCTGAGTTGAGCATGGAGCCTGACTCAGGGCTTCATCTCATGACCCATGAGATCATGACCTGAGTCAAAGCCAAGAGTTGGACACTTAACTGGCTGGCCACCCAGGTGCCCCAGGGATATCCACTGTTACTACTGTTATTTAACATAGTACTGGAAGGAAATGTTGGATATTAATCCTTTCTGATGGCTCAGTAATATTCCATTATGTATATGGACCACATCTTTATCCATTCGTCTGTTGAAGAGCATTTTAGCTCTTTTCACAGTCTGGCTGTTGTGGACATTGCTGCTATGAACATTGGGGTGCATATGGCCCTTCTTTTCACTATGTCTTTATCTTTAGGGTAAATACCCAGTAGTGCAATTCCTGGGTCATAGGGTAGCTCTATTTTAAATTTTTTGAGGAAACTTCTCACTGTCTTCCAAAGTGGCTGCATTCCTACTAACAATGGAAGAGGGTTCCCCTTTCTCCACAGCTTCTCCAGCATTTGTTGTTTCTTGCCTTGTCAATTTTTGCCATTCTAATTGGTGTAAGATGGTATCTCAGTGTGGTTTTGATTTGAATTTCCCTGATGGCTAATGATGAACATTTTTTCATGTGTCTGTTAGCCATTTGTATGTCTTCTTTGGAGAAAACATTAAAAAAAACCCCATAGTACTGGAAATCCTAGCCTCTGCAATCAGACAACAAAAAGAAATAAAAGGCATCCAAATGAGCAAGGAAGAAGTCAAACTTTCACTATTTGCAGATGACATGATACTCTATATAGAAAACCTGAAGTATTCCATCAAAAAATTTCTAGAACTGATACATGAATTCAGTAAAGTCACAGGATACAAAATCAACATACAGTAATCTGTTGCATTTCAGAGTGCTTGGTGGCCCATTCAGTTAAGTGTCTGACTCTTGATTTCAGCTCAGGTCATGATCTCAGGATCGTGAGATTGGGCCTCACCTCAGGCTCTGCACTCATTGGGGAGTCTGATTGAGATTCTATCCCTCTCCCTCTGCCCCTGCCTCCCCACACTCTCTCTCTGTCTCTAAAACAAATAAATAAATCTTAGAAAAAAATGAACCTGTTGCATTTCTGCACACCAATAATGAAGCAGCAGAAAAAGAAATCAAGGAATTAATCCCACTTATAATTGCACCAAAGCCAATAAGATACCCAGGAAGAAAACTAAGCAAAGAGATTAGAACACTTATGGTAAATACCAGTATACTATAGAGCACTTAAGAAAGAAATTGAATATGACACAAAGATATGAAGACATTCCATGTTCATGGGTTGGAATAACAAATATTGTTAAATTGTTTATGCTGCCCAAAACAATCTACACATTTAATGCAATCCCTACCAAAATACCAACAGCATTTTTCACAGAGCCAGAACAAACAATCTTACAATTTTCATGGAAGCACAAAAACAATCTGGATAGCCAAAGCAACCTTGAAAAAGAAAAGCAAAGATAGAGGCATCACGGTTCTGGACTTCAAGGTATCTTACAAAGCTATAGTGATCAAAAGAGTATAGTACTGGTACAGAAATAGATACTTAGATCAATAGAACAGAATAGAAAACACAGAAATGAACCCACAACTATATGGCCAATTAATCTTTGGCAAATCTGGAAAGAATGTCCAATCAGAAAAAGACATCTCTTCAACAAATGATGTTGGGAAACTGGACAGCAACATGAAAAACAATAAAACTGGACCACTTTCTTGTGCCATACACAAAAATAAAATAAAAATGGATCAAACACCTAAATAAGAGACAGGAATCCATTAAAATCCTAGAGGAGAACACAAGCAGTAACCTCTTTGACACTGTCCATAGCAAGTATTTACTCGATACGTCTCCAGAGGCAAGGGAGAGAAAAGTAAAAATAAATTATTGGTACTTATCAAAATTAATAAGCTGCACAGTGAAGGAAACAATCAGCAAAACTCAAAGGCAACCTACAGAATCAGAGAAGATATTTGTAAATAACAAATCTGAAAAAGAGTTAGTATCCAAAGTAAAACTCTGTACCCAGAAATGAATAATCCAATTAAAACATGGGTGGAAGACATGAATAGATATCTTTCCAAAGAAGGTGAAAGATGACCAGCAGACCATATGAGAAGGTACTCAACGTCAGTTATCATCAGGGATATGCAAATCAAAACTACAATGAACTATTACCTCATAGCTCTGAGAATGGCTAAAATCAACTAGACAAGCAACAATAGGTGTTGGCGAGGACTTAGAGAAAGGGTAATAGTCTTGCACAGTTGGTGGAAATGCAGACTGGTGCTCCCATTCTGGAGAACAGTATGGAGGTTCCTCAAACATTAAAAAATAGAACTACCCTATGATTCAGCCATTGCATTACCAGATATTTACCCAAAGAATACAAAAATACTAATTCTAAGGGATACATGTACCCCAATGTTTATAGAAGCATTATCTACAATAGCCATATTATGGAAAGAACCTAAATTTCCCTTAATTGATGACTGGATAGAGAAAAAGGGACTATTACTCAGCCACCAAAAGAATGAAATTTTGCTATTTGCAATGTCATGGATGGAGCTAGACAGTATCATATATGTTATGTAAAATAAATCAGAGAAAGACAGATACCATATGATTTAACTCATATGTAGAATTTAAGACACAAAACAAACGTTCCTAGTGGGGGAAAAAAGAGAAAGGCAAACCGAGAAACAGACTCAATGCTAGAGAATAAACTGATGGTTACCAGAGGGGAGATGGGGGGATGGGTTAAAAAGGTTATTAAAGAGTAGATTTGTTGTGGTGAGTGTTGGGTTGTGTATGGAAGTGTTGAATCACCAAATTGTACAGCTGGGTCTTATATTACATGATATGTTAACTAACTGGAATTTAAATGAAAACTTAAAAAATAATTTAAAAAATTTAAAAAATAAAAAAACATGAGTAAACATGTATTGAGCAATGCCTGAATTTTAGTATCTATAAAAGCCTTTTCTCTTGTCTTTGATGGCTGTTTACATTATTTTCTTACTGACTTCATCTCATGCTGATTCTTTTGGTTTCCAGGATTCCTGTGCTCCCATAATAGCTTCTATTTAGTCCTCAGGGATCCCAGAGATTGACGTATATAGACCCTTCAAAGTTTTTTGTTCTTGTTTTTGTTTTGTTTTGTTTTTAAGATGTCCTGGATTGTTCACATGTGTAAATCAGAAATAAGCTGACATTCAGAATTAGGACTTAGGGAATAGAGTGACAGTCTTGCTACTTGATTTACCCCTGGATCCGATGGAGGTCTGTGTAATATTTCCCTGGAAAACAAAAGAAATATCTATCTGGTTGTAGGGATTTTTAAGCAATTAAATTTACTTCTTTTTTATTTATTTAATTTTAAAGATTTATTTATTTATTTGAGAGAGAGGGAGAGAGAAACAGCGGAAGATGGAGAGAGCATCTCAAACAGACTTCCTGCTGAGCACAGAGCTTGATGTGGAGTTTGATTCCATTACCCTGAGTTCATGATGTGAGCTGAAATCAAGTCAGATGCTTAACTGACTGAGCCATCCAGGTGTCCCTAAGCAATTAAACTTTAAATCATTGATGTTTCTTAAATTTTAATGTTGATCATCAATTAAACATACTAGAATGTTTAAAAAGTAATACGTAATCTTGTGACAATTAAGAAATTTCATTTGAAAAATATATAGGAAAGTCACAGATAATATTATACCTTTAATAATTTAGCCTCTTAACAGTAAGTCATAAACTTCTATGGATCTTTATTTTTTCCTAAGGAGATTTTCAGTGTCACACTAATATGTACCCCATTCCTTTTAAGCATAAAAAATATTTTCTTTGTAATTGTTAGTATTCATTGCTTTCTAATCTTTTGCTCAAATCTTTTTTTCCTCCTTCATTATTATGATTCGTACAATTTTGTACTTGGAATGGAGTTGGATAGGACTAAAGGCTGGAACCTAACTTACTCAAAAGAAATTTGTTATTCTTAGACAACACCTTACTCTGACCTGTCACACATAATAGAAATATTTCTTTCCAAAAACACAGAATGGAAACTCGATTTCAACACATTTCTTAACCTTCCAGCCATACAACACCAGGCCATGTTGGGAATATAAAGATAACAGGGACCGAGTTCCTGCTCTCAAGTGTTTTTGAGTAGTGATCATTAAAAGCAAGGTATAATTGAGAGTAAGTCAAGAATAGAGATAACATTATCACACTTCTGGGAATATTTATGGAGTAGTGAGTAGTCTGCTTTAGGTGGAGTATGAGGATGAAGAAGAAAATGAAGTTTTGCTCAAATGAAAGAGAACATATTATGTTAAGGTATGTTTCCTCTAACTTAATTTTGTTGGGAGTTTTTTATCATGAATCAATATTGAATCTTGTCGAATGCTTTTTCTGCATCTATTGACATGATCATATGATTTTTATCCTTTGTTTTATTGGTGTGATATATGACGTTGATTGATTTGTGAATGTTGAACCACCCTTACAACTCAGGAATAAATCCTACCTGATCATAGTAAATGATCTTTTTAATGTATTGTTGTATGTGGTTTGATAATATTTTGTTAGGAAGTTTGTAGATGACAGACTATTATAGAAAACCCTTAACTCCACCTAAAAGCTACTAGAAGTAATAAGCAAATTCAAGAAAGTAACAGGATATAAAATTAATGACCAGAAATTGGTGGTAGTGTTTCTACACACTAACAGCAAAGTTTCAGAAAGAGAAATTAAAAAAAAAGATGCCATTTACGTTTTCACCAAAAAGAATAAAATACCTAGGAATAAACTTTACCAAAGAGGTGAAAGACCTGTACTCTGAAAACTATAAAACATTGATGAAAGGAATTGATAATGACACAAACAAATGGAAAAATACTCCATCCTCATGGATTAGAATAACTAATATCATCAAAATGCCCATATTATCCAAAGCGAACTACAGATTCGGTGCAATCCTTATCAAAATAACAATAGCATTTTTCACAAAGATAGAACAAATAATACTAAAATTTTTATGGAATTGCAGAAGACTCCAAATAGCCAAAGCAGTTCTAAGAAAGAAGAAGGAAGTTGGAGTTATCACAATTGTAGATTTCAAGATATACTACAAAGCTGTAGTAATCCAAGTAGTATGGTACTGGCACAAAAATAGACACACAGATCAGTGGTACAGAATAGAAACTCCAGAAATAAACTCATATTTATATGGTCAATTAATCTATGACAAAAGAGACAAGAATATACAGTGGGGAAGACAGTCTTTTCAATAAAGGGTACCGGGAAAACTGCATTGTTTTGTATAAAAGAATGAAACTGGACTACTTTCTAACACCATACACAAAATAAAGTCAAAATGAGTTAAAGACAAGGTGCCTGGGTTGCTCAGTGTGTTAAGCCTCTGTCTTCAGCTCAGGTCATGGTCTCAGGGTCTTGGGATCGAGCCCCGCATCCAGCTCTCTGCTTAGCAGGGAGCCTGCTTCCCCTTGTCTCTCTGCCTGCCTTTCTGCCTACTTGTGATCTCTCTCTTGTTAAGTAAATAAATAAAATCTTTAGAAAATTATCAAAAAATGAGTTAAAGGCATAAAAGTGAGACCTGAAATCATAAAAATCCTAAAAGAGAGCACAGGAAGTCATTTCTCTGACATCAGCCCTAGAAACAATTTTTTAGATAGTCTCCTAAAATAGGGGAAACAAAAGCAGAAATGAACTATTGGGACTCCATCAAAATAAAAAGCCTTTGCACAACAAAGGAAACCATGAAGAACATTAAAAGACAACCCACTAAATGGGAAAAGGTATTTGCAAATGATATATCTGGTAAGGGGTTAATATCCAAAATATATAAAAAAAAGTCATACAACTTGTGGCGCCTGAGTGGCTCAGTGGGTTAAAGCCTCTGTCTTCAGCTCAGGTCATGATCCCAGGGTTCTGGGATTGAACCCTGCATCAGGCTCTCTGCTCAGTGGGGAGCCTGGTTCCCTTCCTCTCTGCCTGCCTCCCTTCCTCTCTGCCTGCCTCTGCCTACTTGTGATCTGTCTGTCAAATAAATAAAAATCTTTTAAAAAATTTAAAAAAAAGTCATACAACTCATTATTACCTACCATCAGAGAAATACAAATCAAAACTGCAATGAGATACCACCTCACGCTACTCAGAACAGCCACAATCAACAGCACAAAAAATATCAGCTGTTGACAAGGACATGGAGAAAAAGGAACACTCCTGCTGTATTTTCCAGGCCCTCTGGAAAAACAGTATGGAAGTTCCTGAAAAGTTAAAACAGAAGTACCTTACAATCCAGCAATTGTACTTCTAGGTGTTTACCCAAAGAATACAAAAATACGAATTCAAGGGATACTTGCACCCTGATATTTATAGCAGCATTATCTACAATAGCCAAATTATGTCCATCGCCTGATGAATAGATAAAATAGTAGTGTGTGTACACACACACACACACACATACAATGGAATATTAGCCATCAAAAAGATTGAAATCTTTCCATTTGCCATGCAATGGATGGAGCTGGAGAATATAATGCTAAGCGAAATAAGTTAGTCAGAGAAAGGCAAAAACCATCTGATTTCACTCATATGTGGAATTTAAGAAATGAAACAAATGAGAAAAGGGGAAAAAGAGAAAGGAAAGAGGCAAATCAAGAAACAGACTCTTAATTAGAGAGAAGAAACTGATGGCTACCAGATGGGAGGTAGGTTGGGGGTTGGGTTAAATAGGTGATGGGGATTAAGGAGTGCACTTGATGAGCTCCAGGTGATGTATGTGATGTATGGAAGTGTTGAATCAGTACATTGTACATCCAAAACTAATATAACCTTGTATGTTAACTAACTGGAATTTACATAAAAACTTTAAAAAATACCCCAGAATGTGATACCACCTCACACCTGTCAGAATGGCTACAATCAAAAAGACAAGAAACAACAAGTGTTGGTGAAGATGTGGGGAAAAGGAGCCCTGGTGTATTGTTTTTGGTAATGCAAACTGGTGCAGCCACTGTGGAAAACAGTGTTTCTTCAAGAAACTAAAAATAGAAATGCCATGAGATCCAATAACTCTATTTGATATTTACCCAGGGAAAACAAAAACACTATCTCAAAAATATAGATGAATCCCTATGTTTATTGCATTATTTACAATAGCCAAGACATGGAATAAATCCAAGTTTTCATTAATAGATGAATGGATAAGGAATATGTGTGTGTATACACACACATACATCACACATACACACATTATAGAACATTACTCAGCCATAAAAAAGGATAAGATCATGCCATTTGAGACACTGATGAATCTAGAGGGAATTATTCTAAGTGAAATAAGTCAAAGAAAGACCTATCATATGATTCCACTCATAAGTGGAATATAAAAATTAATAAACAAAAAGCAGAATCAGAACTATAAATACAGAGAACTATTTATAAATATAAATACAGAGAACTAGCTGATGGTTACCAGAGAGGAGGGGATGGGGACAGGCAAAGTGAGTGAAAGGGAGTGGGGAATACAGGCCTCCAGTTATGAAATGAATAAGTCACAGGGATATAAAGGAGAGCATAAGGAATACAGTCACTGATAATGTAATAATGATGTGATGGGACAGATGGTAGTTACACTTGTGAGCATAGCACAGTGTATAAACTTGTCAAATAACTAAGTTGTGCACCTGAAACTAATGTAACATTGTGTGTCAACTATACTCAAATTAAATATAGTTAATTCATTAAGTAAGTATTAAAAAAAAACATACTTGCAAGCTAAGGCATATGGTCTTTATTCTGTAATTTGGGGGAAGCCACTGCAAGTTTGTGGGAAGGGGACTAGCCATAGAACTTAAATTTGTCAGCTCTATGTGGGATACTCTAGAATGGGAAAACATTGAAAGAACAGAACCCTGATAAAAGACTTTTGAATTAACCTCGAAGGGGGGATGAGATATGATTCTAGAAGTAGGAGTAGAGGGAAGGGAATGGATTAAAAAGACTTTATGGGGGCACCTGGGTGGCTCAGTGGGTTAAGCCTCTACCTTTGGCTGAGGTCATGATCTCAGGGTCCTGGGATGGAGCCCTGCATCAGGCTCTCTGCTCAGCAGGGAGCCTGCTTCCTCCTCTCTCTCTTTCCCCCCTTTCTCTGCCTGCCTCTCTGCCTACTTGTGATCTCTCTCCCTCTCTCTCTCTCTTTCTCTCTCTCTCTCTGTCAAATAAAAAAATAAATCTTAAAAAAAAGACTTTATGAGGCAGAATTGACAGAAATCAGTGATTATTTAAATGGAGGGGTGTTGTCCTTTTTCCCAGAGGAAGGACCTTTAAAAAACTGCACCAGATTTAAGTCTGTAAAAATATACCATGGGCATTGCTGGCTCCTGATATTTACGTATACTGCTTTCCTCCCTTGCTTGTCTGAATAATTGCTCACTATTATATTCCTGGATTTCTGATCCCTAATAGTCTTATTTCTAATTTCCCATAACCATGTTGGACATTATACTTTTCTTACCTATAAGACTTAATTTACTGGCTTACTGCTATTGGCCTCCAACTTGTTTCTCTGACAGTGCTGTGTGTCTCATTTGTATTAGGCCTATGGTAAAGGCATGGATCAATATTTTTAAATGTAGCAGAGGAATGCATGTTAGAGTAAAATAATGACTTCATTTTTAGAAATTTTGAGATGTCAATATGACAAGCATAGGGTAGAAAATATTTGTGGAATTTGTAAATGAGTTATCCAAACCAAAGAATGATATCTTTTGATTTATAATTTCAATCTAGATTTTCATAAACTGAAAATTATCTATTGACTCAAACATATAATCTGTAAAAATGGTGACAAGCAACAAGCTCTCATGTGTTCTGTTGATTATTATTTGGGGCAACTATATATGATCACTATAATTTTTCTTTGCTGTACAGAAATTTATCATATTCTCATTGTATTGCAATCTTGTATATTCATTCATATTTTATCATTAGTGATCTGTTTTCACTTAAAGCAGACTTAGTGGTAGGATTTAAACATAATTTCTCTTGAGGAGGACAAGATGGCAGGGAACTAGGAGGAGGCGCCGTTTCAACCTGTACCCTAAAGTGAGCTGATTACCTACCAAGGAACTCTGATCACCCATGAAATCAGCCTGAGATTAGAATTATACACTTCTGGATCTCTATGGGGGCAGAAGACACCAGTGGGCAGGTAACTGCAGCTGCCACTGCAGAAAATATTAAGGGGGGTTCTATAAAAGAGGAAAAATCCTAAGAATATCATTGAACAGAAATATAGAGACAAGCTACAGAAAGAAAGACTTCAAAGGTAACACGATGTCAATAAAAACGTATCTATCAATAATCACTCTCAATGTGAATGGCCTAATGCACCCATAAAATGACACAGGGCTGCAGATTGGATAAAACGACAGGACCCATCCATATGTTGAATACAAGAGACCCATTTTGAACCTAAGGATACACCCAGACTGAAAGCGAAGGGATGGAGAAGCATCTTTCATGACAATGGGCATCAAAAGAAGGCCAGGGTAGCGATTCTCATATCAGATAAATTAGATTTTAAACTAAAGACTGTAGTCAGAGATACAGAAGGACACTACATCATTCTTAAAGGGACTATCCACCAAGAAGATCTAACAATTGTAAATATTCATGCCCCCAGTATGGGAGCAGCCAATTACATAAGAAAACTATTAATCAAGATAAAGAGTCATATTGATATGAATACATTGATATTAGGGGATCTTAACATGCCTCTCTCAGTAATAGACATATCATCCAAGCAGAAAATCAATAAATAAACAAGAACATTGAATGACACATTGGACCAGATGGACCTCATAGATATATACAGAACATTCCGCCCTAAAAAAAGAGAATATTCATTCTTCTTAAGTGCACATGGAACCTTCTCCAGAATAGACCACATACTGGGTCACAAATCAGGACTCAACTGATACCAAAAGACTGAGATTATTCCCTGCATATTCTCAGATCACAATGCTTTGAAACTGGAGCTCAATCACAAGGAAAAGTTTGGAAGGAACTCAAACACCTGGAAGCTAAAGACCACCTTGGTTAAGAATGCTTGGATCAACCAGGAGATCAAAGAGGAACTTAAACAATTCATGGAAACCAATGAGAATGAAGACACTTCGGTCCAAAACCTATGGGATACAGCAAAGGCAGTCCTAAAGGGGAAATACATAGCCATCCAAGCCTCCCTCAAAAAAATTGAAAAATCCAGAATACACCAGCTGTCTCTACACCTTAAAGAACTGGAGAATCAACACAAATCAAACCAACTCCACACATAAGAAGGGAAATAATCAAGATTAGAGCAGAGATCAATGTAGAAACTAGAGATACAGTAGAATGTATCAATGAAACTAGAAGCTGGTTTTTTGAAAGAATCAATAAGATCGATAAACCATTGGCCACACTAATCCAAGAAAAAAGAGAGAAAGCTCAAATTAACAAAATTATGAATGAAAAGGGAGAGATCACAACTAACACCAAGGAAGTAGAAACAATCATCAGAAGTTATTATCAACAGTTATATGCTAATAAGATAAACAACCTAGATGAAATGGATGCATTCCTGAAAAACTGTAAACTCCCTAAATTGAACCAGGAAGAAATTGACAACCTGAATAGACAGATATCTAGTAACGAGATTGAAGCAGTGGTCAAAAACCTCCCAAAAAATAAGAGCCCAGGACCTGACGGATTCCCTGGGGAATTCTACCAAACTTTCAAGCTCACAGCCTTCCCATTAAGATCAGGAGAACGACAGGGAAGCCCACTCTCACCACTCTTGTTCAACATAGTATTAGAAGTCCTAGCAACAGCAATCGGACAACAAAGAGAAATAAAAGGTATCCAAATTGGCAATAAGAAGTCAAACTCTCTCTCTTCGCAGATGACATGATTCTTTATATGGAAAACCCAAAAAGACTCCACCCCCAAACTACTAGAACTCATACAGCAATTCAGTAACTTGGCAGGATACAAAGTCAATGTACAGAAATCAGTGGCTTTCTTATACACTAACAATGAAAATACAGAAAGGGAAATTACAGAATCGATTCCATTTACTATAGCACCAAGAACCATAAGATACCTGGGAATAAACCTAACCAAAGAGGTAAAGGATCTGTACTCGAGGAACTACAGAACACTCATGAAAGAAATCGAAGAAGACGTAAAAAGATGGAAGACCATTCCATGCTCTTGGATTAGAAGAATAAACATTGTTAAAATGTCTATACTGCCTAGAGCAATCTATACTTTTAATGCATTCTGATCAAAATTCCACCGGTATTTTTTAAAGAGCTGGAGCATAAATCCTAAAATTTGTATGGAATCAGCAGAGACCCCGAATTGCTAAGGAAATGTTGAAAAACAAAAGTAAAACTGGGGACATCATATTACCTGATTTCAAGCTTTACTACAAAGCTGTGATCACCAAGACAGCATGGTACTGGCATAAAAACAGACACATAGGGCGCCTGGGTGGCTCAGTGGTTTAAAGCCTCTGCCTTTGGCTCAGGTCATGATCCCAGGCTCCTGGGATCGAGTTCCGCATTGGGCTCTCTGCTCCACCGGGGAGCCTGCTTCCTCCTCTCTCTCTCTCTGCCTGCCTCTCTGCCTACTTGTGATCTCTGTCTGTCAAATAAATAAATAAAATCTTTAAAAAAAAACAGACACATAGACCAGTGGAACAGAGTAGTGAGGCCAGATATGGACCCTCAACTCTATGGTCAAGTAATCTTCGACAAAGCAGAAAAAATATACAGTGGAAAAAAGACAGTCTCTTCAATAAATGGTGCTGGGAACATTGGACAGCTATATGTAGAAGAATGAAACTCGACCATTCTCTTACACCAAACAGAAAGATAAACTTGAAATGGATAAAAGACCTCAACATGAGACAGGAATCCATCAGAATCCTAGAGGAGAACTTAGGCAGTAACCTCTTCGATATCAGCCACAGCAACTTCTTTCAAGATATGTCTCCAACGGCAAAGGAAACAAAAGCGAAAATGAACTTTTGGGACTTCGTCAAGATCAAAAGCTTCTGCACAGCAAAGGAAACGGTCAACAAAACAAAGAGGCAACCCACAGAATGGGAGAAGATATTTGCAAATGACAGTACAGACAAAAGGTCGATATCCAGGATCTATAAAGAACTTCTCAAAGTCAACACACACAAAACAGATAATCATATTAAAAAATGGGCAGAAGATATGAACAGACATTTCTCCAATGAAGACATACAAATGGCTATCAGACACATGAAAAAATGTTCATCATCCCTAGCCATCAGGGAGATTCAAATTAAAACCATGTTGAGATACCACCTCACACCAGTTAGAATGGCCAAAATCAGCAAGACAGGAAACAACGTGTGTTGGAGAGGATGTGGAGAAAGGGGAACCCTCTTACACTGTTGGTGGGAATGCAAGTTGGTGCAGCCACTTTGGAGAACACTGTGGAGATTCCTTAAGAAATTAAAAATAGAGCTTCCCTATGACCCTGCCATTGCCCTACTGGGTATTTACCCCAATGATACAGATGTGGTGAAAAGAAGGGCAATCTGTACCCCAATGTTTATAGCAGAAATGGCCATGGTCACCAAACTGTGGAAAGATCCAAGATGCCCTTCAACGGACGAATGGATAAGGAAGATGTGGTCCATATACACTATGGAGTATTATGCCTCCATCAGAAAGGATGGGGGCGCCTGGGTGGCTCATTGGGTTAAGCCTCTGCCTTTGGCTCAGGTCATGATCCCAGGGTCCTGGGATCGAGTCCCGCATCGGGCTCTCTGCTCGGCGGGGAGCCTGCTTCCTCCTCTCTCTCTGCCTGCCTCTCTGTCTACTGTGATCTCTCTCTGTCAAATAAATAAATAAAATCTTTTTTAAAAAAAAGAAAGGATGAATACCCAACTTTTGTAGCAACATGGATGGGACTGGAAGAGATTATGCTGAGTGAAATAAGTCAAGCAGAGAGTCAATTATCATATGGTTTCACTTATTTGCGGAGCATAACAAATAAAATGGAGGACATGGGGAGATGGAGAGGAGAAGGGAGTTGAGGGAAATTGGAGGGGGATATGAACCATGAGAGACTATGGACTCTGAAAAACAACCTGAGGGT
>PISX010032764.1:0-15819 GCA_004024625.1 Mellivora capensis | reverse complement strand
GGTGGGTATTGTGGAGGGCACGCATTGCATGGAGCACTGGGTGTGGTGTAAAACTATGAACTCTGTTACGCTGAAAAGAAATAATAAAAAAAAAAAAAGCAAGTCCTGGACCTCTGTTTCCATGGTTAGAAGATTTCTAAGGAAGTGTCACTCTTCCCACAGCCACTGCAGCTGTTGCCATTCATTTATTACGTCTGCTGGGATTCAGAGGGCAGGGCCAGGTCTTTGTGAGTATTTTCTGGAATCCTTACAATATCCCAACCAGGAGAGTATTAAGTATCTATTTTACCAAAGAAGAAACTGAAATACATGGAGGTTAAATAATTTTCGCAAAGTCCAAGTGAACCCAAGTCTGTCTGCCTATTACACTTTGACTATGTGATGTTGTCTTTCAAACAATACCTTTTTTTTTTTTTTTTTTTTGCAGCCCAAGGTCACCCTCAGGCAGTCAACCAATAAATACACAAAGTCCTTTCTCATTGTTTAAGATGACTCGCTTTTCTCTCTCCTAGTCCCTTACCTTACTGTAACTCCTTGCTCAGTACTGCTTACATGTGCAGTAGTAATGTGAGCAAGAAGGTACCTACAAGGGATGGATTATGCATAGACTCCTTAAATAATGGATTACAGGTGGGACACTGAGAGGTTATGTGTTCAGTTGCTGATATAGCATGAGAAAAGTGGGTAATGTTGGATCAGGAAAGAAGATAATATATGCTTCTTTCTGTGAATTTGCTGAATACCAGCTCTGCCAAAATTGCCTCTTGTTCTCTTGACTGTTTCCTTCCCACCACTGCTGATTCTGGCTCCAAACATGTCCTTCCACCATCTGAGGAGGAAGTCATTCTGAGAGTCCTGTCAGTGGTTTTGGGAAGGCTACTTCCTTTAGGGCTGCAGTAAAAGCACAGATCGGACTGCCAGAGGCAATTAATGGCCTCCTATCAGTTTTCTAGGTGCCAGTGTATTGGAAAATACAATTTAAACAATTATACTGTACAAATCTAACTGTGAAACTCTCTGTTCATTTATTTTAAAATAATTTTCTATGTGTTTTAAAAAAAAGTTATTATGCTCTCTTTAGGACTATTGTATATAAGGCAATTGTAATTTATCAGGACTAATTTATTTTTATTATATAAATTATTTCTAAATGTTATATAAAATATATCACATATTTTATATTTCTTTTTGCATTATTATATATTCCCATAATGCTATTTTGTGACCTGGAGATTTAATTTATTTTATCTGAAAAAGAAATGGGTCCTCATCTCTTTTGGGGCTCTGCTGGATGATGTTAAGCATCTCTTATTGATCAAAAGTTCTATGACTCTATGATGTTGATAGCTTATGATTGATGAGGGAATACTCATGTGTGTATAGAGACATTCTTCTCTTCTTGATCATGTTACTATGAGTTGCATTAGTAATTATTATGTAGATCTGTGGGTGAGCCTCAAGGAGTAGGTGATATCCAATTGGTTGATCTACAGAATGTACACATAGAGTGAGTTCTCCACGGCCACCATCAAGCATTAAGTATTGTCAGATTTAGTTCACCGACAAAGAGGCCGAGGTTAAAAAAATACTCCCAAAAATGTATTCCAAAAAGCATCATTAGAGATATTTGAAGTGCTCTCCTTAGTGTTTATGAAGTTATCAAAATTCCAAATAATGCTCTAATTTCTCAGATGCTTAAAAGATATTCAACTTCAATAAAAACCAATAACACAATTGAGAACTAAACTACAAGTCACCTAAAAATCACTACATTTTAATTGTAAAATGAATTTGGTTCGTTACTGCCTTTGAACCCACCTTCAAATTGGCTAAACTCTGACTAAAGTACATCACAAATTTTAATGTTGGAAAGAGTAGCAAGTCAAGAGGGAAAGCACTGTATTTATGGAAGACTTCCAGAAGTCGAAGTCAATTCTCAACTTAAATAAGAATGAAATTCAGTATAGCTACAAGCTTAGTTTTTATTTTGATTACCTTCTGAACCTGCTCTCTGAAGGCTTCATATTACTGTCCACTTATAAGGTCTACTTTAGAAAAAAGAATTCTCCTACAGCAGTGTGTAATGGTCTATGAAATCTATGTTGAAGGTAGCATGGACAACGGAACTCCTCCAGTTAGTTGAGCTACTTTTTGTTAGAAGGTTAGAATCTTCTGGAGGCCATGACTGAATACATAGCAGCCATGCTATTTTTCTGAAAAGCCTGGGCATTCTCCCTCTACCTCTCCTGGCATATGGTTACCATTTGATGCTATGTGCTGTAGGCCTTGAGGTAATTCCATCCCATGATGCAAATAGAATCAATCAACTGTGTTAACCCATTTGAGTCACCCAAATAGAAATAAAAAAGATAGGTATAGGAAAATTTATTTTAATCATATAATCTTTTTTCCTATGCTTAAAAAACAAATCTATATAAATCCTGTAGGGATTTAATTGAAAATGATTAACCAGATAACAGATATTTGCTTCCTATTTTGGAAGAGTGGAGCCACATAGAAATTTCTAATTTTCTAGGAGCTGGATTTATTTGGCCTCATTTTATATTTTATTTTATTTTTAAAAAGATTTTATTTATGTATTTATTTGAGAGAGAGAGTATGAGTGGGAGAAGGGGAGGGAGGGAGGGAGATTATTAAAAGGGGAGGGAGAGGGAGGAGGGAAAGAATGTCAAGCAGACTCAATGCTGAGCATGGAGCCCAATGGGGCTCCATCTTATGACCCTGAGAACATGACCTGAGCTGAAACCAAGAGTAGGACATTTAACCTATGAGCCACCCAGGCACCCCAAGGGTCCTCATTTTAGATGTTTCTTTGGATTTGGATACCTTCTATGAGACATGGGGTTATGTGTGTACTTGTGTGCATGTAGTGTGCTAGACACTCCACTATTTCTCTTGATGAATTTTGGGAAGGCGTGAAAAGAATTGATTGTGTTCTCTTACCTTACGTTTTGTTAAAGGAGACTATGCACAAAGAAGAACAAGCCAGCCCAAGTCCTCAGTAATGTGTACTTGGCCTGTTTCTTCCTCAGGATGTCAGCAGTTTCTTTCCTTTCCTGAGGGAGCTAAGGAGCCCTCACAAATCATTGGATCCAGAGAGTTTTATGCTTTTAAAGTAACATTCTTTTACCTTGCTAGTCATCTGTCTGATTTCAGATATACAAGCAATATTAGGTCATCTCTTAAAGTAAGGGCTTGACTATTACAGGTTTAGAAAAGCATTAAAATATTGCATAATCTTAAACATGTTGACATAATATGTATCTTAGAGGCAGGGACTAGCATTGGAATATAGTTTAATAAAAATTTATTTTAGAATAACACACATATGCATGAAAAATACAACTTAAAATATGATTCCCAAAGTAAATGCTGTTTTCAAATATGGTTAAATGTTTCGCTGCAAAATGTAAATGCCTTCCTCAATAATTGCTAAGACTCCTTACTGACAGCTCAAAAATTCCAAGGCTGCTTTGGTTTCCATCACAGTTCATAGGTGATTTGGGGACAATGATGTTACTTGCATTTTTTCTCTATGTAATTTTCCCTGTGTGCAGTGTTCATGTGATTTTGAAGATGAGATGGCTTTGGTGTCTGTCATCCCAGTGGAGTTCCTGGGAACACAGGCTGTAGTTCCTCTGTGGATTCTGTCAGTGTTCGTGTCCTGCCAACAACCATGACAAGGTTGCCCACGTGGTGTTCATGGTGACGGAAAGAACTGAGGAGAAGCAATGAACCTGCTTAGCTGCTTCTTGTATTCAGCTGTGTTGGTGACTTACGGACTAAATTGAATCATTTCCACAGTTTACCCAACTCCTCTTCATTCCTTTATGAGTGTCATGGAAAAATTCTTCTAATACATTGTATTTTGTTTTTCAATTCTATGCTTTCTGGAAGGTATGTAAGAATACTTTTTAAAAAATCTCTTACCCACTCAGGGTTCATTTACATTTTCTTTATTTATTTAAATTCAAGTTAGTTAACATACAGTGAAGTATTGGTTTCAGGAGTAGAATTAGTAATTCATCACTAAACACACAACACCCAGTGTTCATCACAACAAGTGCCCTCCTTAATGCCCATCATCCATTTAGCTCATCCCCCTACCCAACTCCCCTCCAGCAACCCTGTTTGTTCTCTGTAGTTAAGAGTCTCTTACAGTTTGCCTTCCTCTCTTTTTATCTTATTTTTCCTTCCTTTCCCATATGTTCATGTACTTTGTTCTTAAATTCCATGTATGAGTAAGATAATATGATATTTATCTTTCTCTGAATGACTTATTTCACTTAGCATAATACCCTCTAGCTCCATCCATATTGTTGCAAATGGCGAGATTTCATTCTTTTTTTATGGCTGAGTAATATATATATATATATATATATATATATATATATATATACACACACACACACACACACACACACACACACACATAGTCACAACTTATTTATCCATTCATCTGTCAATGGAAATTTAGGTTCTTTCCATAATTTGGCTTTGGTGATAGTGCTTCTATAAACATTGGGGTGCATGTACCCCTTTGAATCAGCACTTTTGTATCCTTTGATAAATACCTGCTAGGGCAATTGTTGGGCTGTAGGGTAGCTCTATTTTTAACTTTTTGAGAAACTCCATTCTGTTTTCTAGAGTGGTTGCACAGGTTGGCATTCCCACCAACAGTGCAAAAGCATTCCCCTTTCTCTGCACCTTCACCAATATCTGTTATTTCCCGAGACTTTGATTTTAGCCATTCTGACTGCTGTGAGGTGGTATCTCATTGAGATTTTGATTTGTATTTCCCTGATTCTGAGTGATGGTGAGCATTTTTTCATGTGTCTTTTAGCCATTTAGATGTCTTCTTTGGAGAATTGTCTGTTCATGTCTTTTGTCCATTTCTTAATTGGATTATTTATTTTTGGGGTGTTGATGAGTTCTTATAGATTCAGGATACTAACCCTTTATCCAGTTGGTCATTTGCAAATACCTTCTCCCAATCCATTGGTTGCCTTTCAGTTTTGTTGATTGTTTCCTTCACTGTGCAGAGGCTTTTTATCTTGATGAGGTCCCAGTAGTTAATTTTTGTTTTTGTTTCCCCTGCCTCTGGAAATGTGTCTAGCAAGAAGTTGCCACAGCTGATATCAAAGAGGTTGCTGCCTGTTTTCTCCTCTAGGATTTTGATGACTTTCTGTGTTAAATTTAGGTTTTTCAATCACTTTGAATTTATTTTTGTGTATGGTATAAGAAAGTGGTTCAGTTTCATTCTTCTGCGTGAAGCTGTCCAGATTCCCCAACAGACTTTGTTGAAGAGACTGTCTTTTTTCCACTGGATATTCTTTTCTGCTTTATTGAAGATCAGTTGGCCATATGGTTGTGGGTCCATTTCTGTGTTCTCTATTCTTTTCCATTGATCTATGTGTCTGTTTTTGTGCCAGTGTCATACTGTCTTGATGATTATAGCTTTGCAATGCAGCTTGTCTGGGATTGTGATGACTCCTGCTTTGCTTTTCTTTTTCAACATTATTTTGGCTAGTCAGGGAATTTTCTGGTTCCATACACATATTAGGCTTGTTTGTTCTAGTTCTGTGAAAAATGCCAGTGTTACTTTGATCAGGAGTGCATTGAATGTATATATTGCTTTGGGTAGTATAGTATAGTATAATATCTGTTCTTCCATTCCAAGAGCATGGAATGTTTTTCCATTTTTTTTTTAGTCTTCCATTTCTTTCCTAAGAGTTCTATAACTTTCAGTGTACAGGACTTTTACCTCTTTAACTGAAGAGGTTAATTACTAGGTATCTTATAATTCTTGGTATAATTATAAATGAGATCAGTTTCCTGATTTCTTTTTATGCTGCTTCCTTATTGGTGTATAGAAATGCAACAGATTTCTGTACATTGATTTTATATCCTGTTACTTTGCTGAATTCATGTATCAGTTCTAGCAGTTTTTTTGGTGGCATGTCTTGGGTTTGCTACATAGAGCATCATGTTATCTGTGAAGTATTAAAATTTTACTTCTTCCATGATGATTCGGATGCCTTATATTTCTTTTTCTTGTCAGCTGCTGAGGCTAAGACTTCCAGTACTATGTTGAACAACAGTGGTGATTGTGAACATCCCTGTTATTTTCCTGTCCTTAGAGGAAAATCTCTCAGTTTATCCCCGTGGAAAATGATATTAGCTGTGGGTCTTTCGTGTATGGCCTTTATGATGTTGAGCTATGTTCCTTCTATCCCTACTTTCTTGAGGGTTTTCTTTTTATCAAGAAAAGATGCTGTACTTTGTCCAGTGGTTTTTCTGCATCTTTTGAGAGGATCATATGGTTCTTACCATTTCTTTTCTTACTGTGGTGTATCATGTTGATTGATTTGTGGATATTGAACCACCCCTGAAGTCCAGGAATAAATCCCACTTGATGGCGGCGAATGAGTCTTTTAATGTACTATTGGATTTGATTTTGTTAATGTTTTGTGGGGAATTTTTGGATCCATGTTCATCAGGGATATTGGCCTGCAATTCTCTTTTTTAGTGGGGTCTTTGGTTTTGGAATCAAGGCAATGCTGGCTTTATAGAATGAGTTTGTAAGTTTTCCTTCTATTTCTATTTTTTGGAACAGTTTAAGAATAGGTATTAACTCTTCTTTAAATGTTTGGTGGAGGGGCACCTGGGTGGCTCAGTGGGTTAAAGCCTCTGCCTTCGGCTCAGGTCATGATCCCAGGGTCCTGGGATCGAGCCCCACATCGGGCTCTCTGCTCAGTGGGAAGCCTGCTTCCTCCTCTCTCTCTGCCTGCCTCTCTGCCTACTCGTGATCTCTGTCTGTCAAATAAATAAAATCTTAAAAAAAAATGTTTGGTGGAATTCCCCTGGGAAGCCAACTGGCCCTAGACTTTCTTTGTTTGATTACTGCTTCAATTTCTTTTCTGGTTATGGGTCTGTTCAAATTTTCTATTTCTCTCTGTTTCAATTTTGGTAGTTTATGATTCTAGGAATTTATCCATTTCTTCCTGATTGCCCAATTCATTGGAATACCATTGCTCATGTTATTCCCTTATAATTGTTTGTATTTCTTTGGTGTTGGTTGTGATCTCTCCTCTTTCATTCATGATTTTATTTATTTGGGTCCTTTCTCTTTAATTTTTGATAAGTCTGCCTTGGGTTTTATCAATTTTGTTAATTCTTTCAAACAAACAACTCCTAGTTTCGTTAATCTGTTCTACTGTTTTTTAAATTTCTGTGTCATTTATTATTATTATTATATTGTAATTGTCTCCCTTCTTCTGCTGGTTTTACGCTTTATTTGCTATTCTTTTTCCAGTTTCTTTAGGTGTAAGGTTAGATTGTATGTTTGAGACTTTTCTTGCTTCTTGAGGAAGGCCTGTATTGCTATGTACTTCCTCCTTTGACTGCCTCTGCTGCATCCCAAAGGTTTTAGACTGTTGTATTTTCATTTTCATTTGCTTCCATGTATTCTTAAATTTTTTCTTTAATTTCCTAGTTAACCCATTCATTCTTTAGTAGGATGTTCTTTAATCTCCATGTATTTGTGATTTTCCAATTTTTTTTCTTGTGGTTGACTTCAAATTTTGGAGCATTGTGGACTGAAAAACACACCTCCTATGATCTCAGTCTTCATGTACTGGTTGAGGCCTGATTTCTGACCCAGTATGTGATCTATTCTGGAGAATGTTCCATGTGCATTCAAAAAGAATGGATATTCTGTTGCTATGGGATGAACTGCTCTGAATATATCTGTTAAGTCCATCTGGTCCAATGCATCATTCAAAGACATTGTTCACTTGATGATCTTCTGCTTAGATGAGCTGTCCATTGCTGTGAGTGGAGTGGGGTGTTAATGTTCTCCTACTATTACTGTATTATTATCAATGAGTTTCTTTAAGTTTGTTATTAATTGATTTATATATTTGGCTGCTCCCAAGTTGGGGGTATAAATATTTACAATTATTAGGTCTTCTTGTATATAGACCCCTTTATTATGATATAGTGCCCTTCTTCATCTCTAATTAGAGTCTTTAGTTTGAAATCTAGTTTTTCTGTATAAGTATGGCTACTCCAGCTTTCTTTTGATGTCCATTAGCATGATAGATGGTTTTCCACTCCCTTACATTCAATCTGGAAGTGTCTTTGGGTCTAAAATGTATCTCCGGTAAGCAGCTCATCAATAGGTCTTGTTTTTTTTTTTTTTTAATTTATTCTGATACCTTATATCTTTTGACTGGAGCATTTAGTCCATTTATATTCAGAATAATTGATAGATATGAATTTAGTGCCATTGTATTACCTGTAAAGTCACTGGTCCTGTAGATTGTCTCTTTTCCTTTCTAGTCTTTGTTGCTTTTAGTCTCTCTTTTCCACTCAAAGAGTCCCCTTTAATATTTCTTGCAGAGTTGGTTTAGTGTTCATGAAGTCCTTTAGTGTTTGCTTGCCTTGGAAGTTCTTTAACTTTCCTTATATTCTGGGTTATAGATTTATGGAAAGAATAATCAGAAAAATTTGGAGTGATGGAAATATTCTATATTTTTTATTGTGGTGATGGTACTTGGGTGAGTACATTTGTCAAAACTCACAAAACTGTGGCATATAAACAAGTATATATGATTGTATGCAAATCATACCTGAGAGAAGCTTTTGACAACAGATATTTCATACATATATATGCACACACATAAGCCAGTAAAAAATCCAGTTAAATAATATTCAGTTGGTTCTTAACTGCTAGGCTGTCCGGAAACTCTAAGTTTCTAATATACTAATGTTTCTTGTGAGTCTGTAAGCATTAGACATCGTATGTGATATTTCCAAACTTCTTTGACTAGGAGATCCTTTTCCTAGCACCTCATAGTATCTGAAACACAGATTGGGAAATGCTGATTTAAGGAAATTATATTAGAGTTTATAAGAAAAATAACAAAAGCCTGGAAAGTTGTTCAGTATTTCTGCTATGGTCAGCCAAAGACTGGGAAAATGTTTTTGTCTATCCAAGTGGAAATACCTCAGGGTGTGTCATGTTATTATATCTGTGAGTGTGGAAAAGGAATAACATTTGAGAGCTGGAATGTATTTCTCACTTAATCTAATTATCTATGTCTACATGTTATTACCTACATGTTATTCAGAAACATGTAGGATGACATACTTCAAGGATGTATGGATGAATTTCATTCCTCTTGCAGCCAGGTGTAGCAGGACCACAGCTGCTGAAGAAGTTGGGGGTCCTTTGCCATTTGCTATTGCTGACCACTTGAGCTCCCCAGATCTATATGGGTTTTATACAGGTCTGAGGGTGCTGCAGCCAGTGGCTGAGGACCTGAGGGATGTCCCATCCTTTACAAGTGGGAAGGAGAAAGTAGGGCAATGCTGAGCTCTGGAAGGAGTCCTCCCACCCCAGGTGTTCCCCATCATACATTTTTTAAATGTGGTTCCATGGCTGACCACAAAAAGTTATCTACTCACAGAACAAGACCACCTGTGTCTCTGTGTGCTCAAATGTTTCCCCGTTTTGGGGCTGAATTCATGGGTGAAACAGCATTAATTGATTTAGCTTTAGAAGAAAGACATTCTTATCTTGAGTTGTGTTTTGATACCTTGACAAGACTTACAGGAAGGTTGTGATTTATGACTTGTTTCATGTGATTGGTGGGTCATGCTCATAATTATATTGATAAAATAAACATTCCTTGTATATGCAGTTCCATTATGCACTTAAATATTGAGACAGTATTGAATACTTTGAAGTTTTTTCATAGGCCTCAGACCCAAAGTCTACAATAATAATGATTTATAATCTTTGGAGAGACTGTACATGTTAAAAGTATTCAATTATGTTTGCTGCTTCTTGGCCAGTTCTGTTTCTCAAGACAAAGCCAAGGATGGTCCAGGTAACCATGGTGATGGACCAGGTACCCATGAACCAGTGCCTGGAACTGAACTTGCTGTCCTGAATGGGGCAGGTTTGGAACTCAGACCCAACCTCTGACACTGAACAAAAGTCTAGTCTGGCAACTGGGTGTAGTATTTTAAAAGGATGGTGCATCAGGGGGTCTACCTTAATGAAAAGATAAGGCACTGGGGAATCTGAAGGGAAGTGGAGGTTGTATATTGCAGTTTGAAAAAAACAAGCAATGAGACCAGAAGGTATCACATGAGGAAGGCATGTCCACCAGGCAGATGTCCCCAAGAGTGCAAGGAGGCAGTTTAGTCTCCGTTGGGCCTTGGCTTTTGGGTTCAGAAGGTGATTGACAGTGTCCTTGGAAGTAATTGAGTTGGATGACTGACTTATGATTAAAAACCAAAAGACCATTTTCTTACTCTACAGTAAGAATTTGAAGCAGAGTAAATATTCGATCTGCTGCTCAGCTTATATTCTCTTTGTGGACAAATCAACATGGGAGCCAAATGATAATCAGAGGCTGCTTACAGGGTATAGGCTTTTAGCAGAAGGAGATGTCTGGTGATTAGTCAAATGTCTTCATTCCTCATAACAAGGTATTCTGCCCAATGAACAGGTTTCTGCCACCCAGGGTTGGGCATCTCTTCCCTGGCACAGGGAAGGAGACACAGTGTCAGAACTTTCCCCTCACCTCACCTGCCTTTTTCTTTGCCTGCAATACTGATCATCCCCATTGTTCTCAGCACATTTCTTTGGAGAGGGTGGTATCTTTTTGATTCTGGTCAGGTACTTCTGGTCTGAGGGTCATTCTATCTCTTGATGGTCAATTGTCATAACTCGGTTCTAACCCACTAAGTGTTCATGTAAAGCTTCACTCTCAGAGATTGTCCACTTTCCAAGTTCCTGGGGCGAAGAAATTGCAGGAGAGAAGCCCCTTACTGTTGCACCCAAGCATTACTAATAGTGAGTGAAGCAGAGCGTAAAGGATGCCATTAACTGTCATGTTTAAAGTCCCAAGCAGTAGGAAAGTGAGGAACAGGTGAAAATACCATCTTATTCATTGGTCCATCACTTAGGGCATTATAACTGGCTGAGGCACAATCCTATCTCTGAGTAGGTTTGGTACTGCAGATGGCAGAGAGGAAAAACATTCCTTCCTCCCTCCCTCCCTTCCTTCCAACAAGTTAAGGCTTATAGGCTTCCACTAAAAAGATAACGGCCGGTATTCATTCTTATGAATAGCAATTAACATCCTGCATCTGAATCACTACATGTTTACCTGATGTGGCTGTTGTTTGCTTATGTCCATCCTTTGTCTCACAGACTCATTTTTCATCTAGACTGACTCTGAGATGGTGGGAGTAGATATATTTCCCCTTATCCATCAACTCCATCTTGATTTGCTCCTTTAGAGTTTTCTTTGCTATTGTTTACCTTTTTTTGGTTTTGTTTGTTCCTCCCAATGGGGTGATACTGGATGGCTGCTTCATCTTCTTTACTGATTGCCTTACTGAAACATTTGCTTCAATTAGAGGAATTGGCAAATCTAATAGGTTCTTAAATATTTCAGAAAAATAATGGCAGATAAGTTTCCTAAATAGTTAACTGTTGGGACTTCTACTTTTAGTATTTAGTTTCCCTTATTCCTCTCATCAAGTACAACCAAGAAATCCTGTGCATTTTATATAAAACAGATGCAAGACCCTGAAAAGTAGAGAAGAAAGCAGACTCACTAAGGGTGTGGGGGGAGAACCTAATAAATAGCATAATGGTGGTTCCCTTCCGTTTTCTTTTTGCTCTATATATTCCAGAGTTGGAGCTGAAGAAGTCAGCAACCTGGAAATACCAATGGGCACAGACAATAAAAACCCAACCAAAGCCCACTCTCTCTAATCAAAGAAAAACTCAGGAAAGGGACAGCCTGGTAAGTAAGAAAATTTTGAGAGAATAATAGCTGTACTACAACCAAATACCACAGAACAAAACTGGGTGACCCCACCCTCAGTGCTGGGGAGGGAAGTTAGACTTCCACTCTTGCCAGGCTGCAGTGAAGAGCCCCAACCCCCCACAGGGGTGTTGTCAGAGGATATGGAGTAGAGAATTTGGACTTTCCAACCCTTCCAGTCAGCTCCTGGGCCAGCAGAGGTCATGAGGGAAGCTTGTACTTTCTCCTTATCTGGTGGAAATGAGGGTGGTGTCAGAGGCAGCCTAGTGGAAACCCAGGGCAGTATTAAAGCAGAGGCCTTGTGATATTGCTGATACTCAGGACTTTTGTCCCTATCTAGGAGTAATGAGGCATGAGTATATGAGACTTTCAACCTACTTACACCATTATATTTAAAGTGCATTTCTTATAGATGGCATATGTTTGGCCATGTTTTTTTTTTAACTTCTATTTTTTTAATTTGAATTCAATTGATTAATATATAATGTATTATTAGTTTCAGAAATAGATGTCAGTGACTCATCAGTCTTACATAATACCTAGGGTTCATTCCATCATGTACGCTCTTTGATGTCCATGTTTTTTAAGTTCATTTTGTCGATTCCTGTCTTTTAATTATGTAAACCACTTACATAAATGTAATTACATTTAATGTAATTATTGATATGTAAGAACTTAAGTCTGTCCTTTTGTTTTTTACCTCCCATTTGTCATTTCAGTTTTTTATTTGTTTTCTTTTTCTTTCCTTCTTGTAGGTTATTTGAACATTTATTTAGACCTTTATTTTTATTTATCTATAGTGTTTTCAAGTGTGTCTCTGTATAGTTTTCCTGGTGTTGCTCTAGAATACTCTATTGTATATATATAATTTATAACAGTCTACTGGTGTTAATGGTATACCAATTCAAGCATGGAAAATGTACCTCCTTTTGCATCTCTTTACCATCATCCACTAAGACAATTTATAATTATCTTGAATTGTTCTTCTACATATATTTAGATACACAACAGATAATGTTATAAATTTTTCTTTAACTACCAAATATTATTTAGAAAACCCAAGAGGAAAAGAAACTTATATTGTATTTTCCCACATTTTACTTTTTCCATTGTTCTTTCTTCCTTCCTGATGTTCAAAGATTCCTCCTCTTACCCTTTCTTTACTTTTTAGAGAACTTATTTAGTGGTTCTTTTAGGTAGGAATGCTGGTGGCATCTTCTTTTTATTTTCCTTCATCTGAGAACTTCCCCTTCATCTTGATTTCTCCTTCAATCTTGAAGGATATTTTCACGGGATAGAGAATTCTGGGTTAACATTTGTTTTCCTTCAGTACTTCAAAAATGTCATGCCATTTCCTCTGCTTTCCATGGTTTGTGATGAGAAATCCTCTGTTATTTGAGTTATTTTCCCCCTATAGTGTCTTTTCCCTCTCAATGCTTTCAAATTTCTATCTTTACATTTTGGAGGTTTAACTATGTGTTTTGGTGGGATTTCTTTCAGTTGGCCATGTTGGGGACTCTCTCAGGTTCTAGACATATGTATTTTGTTGACTTTGGGAAATTTCCAGCCCTGCCTTCCTTGTGTTCTCCTCTGGGCCTGCAATGACACAAATATTAAGTTTGATATTATAGTCATACAGGTGCCTCATGCTCTTTTTTTTCAGTCTATTTTTTCTTTGTTATTCAGATTGGATAATTTCTTTTTTTTAAAATATTTTATTTATTTATTTGACAGAGAGAGATCACAAGTAGGCAGAGAGGCAGGTAGAGAGAGAGAGGAGGAAGCAGACTCCCCGCGGAGCAGAGAGCCCAATGCGGGACTCAATCCCAGGACCCTGAGATCATGACCCGAGCCGAAGGCAGAGGCTTTAACCCACTGAGCCACCCAGGCACCGGGATAATTTCTTTCTTAAAAAGATTTTATTTATTTATTTTTGCAATGGAAAGAGGGAGAGAGAGAGCAAGAGCGAGCATGAGCAGGGGGAGGGGCAGAGAGAGAAGCAGACTCCCCCCGGAACAGGGAACCCAATTGAGGGCTTGATCCTGGGACCCTGGGATCATGACCTGAGCTTAACGAAGGCAGATGCTTAACCAACTGAGCCACCCAGGTGCCCCAGATTGGGTAATTTCTATTCTCTCTTCAAATTCACTGATTTTTTTTTTCTCCATCTTATTCATTCTGTTATTCAGCCCATCAATTCAGTTTTAATTTGGTAATTACATATTTTTTAGTTCTAAAATTTTCATTTGGTTCTCTTTTCTGAGACTTTCTTATTATTTATTTGTTTGTTCAAATACATAATTGTTCACTGAAATATCTTTATGATGGTTGTTTAAAACTTTTTTCAGGTAGCTCTGACATCACTGCCATGTCAGTGTTACCAGCTATTCCTTATATTTTTTCATTCAAGTTGAGATTTTTCTGGTTCTCAGTATGAGGAGTGATTTTATTTTGAAACCTGGATATTTTGGGTGTTATCCTACAAAACTCTGAATCTTATTTAAACCTAGCTAACTTCCTCAAATAGCATTCCAACAGAGGAAGGAAAGGAGTGCTGCTTCATTACCACCAGATGAGGATAGAGGTCCAGGTTTTCCACTCTGTGGAAACCCATGGGGGACAGAAGATCCTTGATATTGTTAAGGAGAAGATATATCACATAAATGTTATTCAGAAGAGAGCAGGAATGGCTACATTATTATCAGATAAAGTAAAATTTAGAGTGAAGGAAATGACCAGAGACTAGGAAGGACAATATCTAATTATAAAATGGTCAAACCACCAAGAAGGGGTAGCAATCCTCAATATGTATCATAAAACAACAGAGCTGCAAAATATGTAAAACAAAAACTGATTTACCTGAAAAGAGAAATAGGAAAATCCACATTTACAGTTGGAGACTTTAGCACCCCTCTCTCAATAACATTTATAATAACTAGACAGAAAACAAACAAGGTTATAGAAGAACTCAAAAGTGCTATCAACCAACAGGATCTAGTTGACATTTATAGAACTTTCCACATCAGAACAGAAGAATGTATATTATTTACAAACATCCATGGAACATATACTAATATAGACCATATCTTGTTCCATAAAACAAACTTTAACAGCTTTAAAATAATTCACATCATGCAGAATATGTCTTCTGATCACAATGGAATCAATCCAGAAATCATTGAGAAAAATAATAGATGAATCTCCAAATACTGACAAACTAAACAATGCACTTGCAGATAATCCATACATCAAAGATAAAGTATCAAGGGAAATAAAAAAATACATATATTGATTGCATGAAAGTAAAATATAACACATCAAAATTTTTAGGGCACAGCTAAAACAGTCCTGAGAAGGAAATTTATAGCACTGAATGTTTGCAATTAAAATCAGCAAAGTTCTCAGAGGAGCAAAAGCAAGCAAGCAGAAGGAAGAAAATTATCAAGATAATAGTAGAAATATATGAAATTGAAAACAGGAAAACAATAGCAAAAATCAATAAAACAAAAACCTGGTTCTTCTAACAGAAAATAAAATTGACAAACTTGTAACAAGACTGCCAAAGGAAGAAAAAAAAAAAGAGAGAAGACACAATCTACCTATATTGGCAATGAAAAAGGAACTATCACAGTAGATCCTATAGACATCAAAAGAATAACAAGAATAAGTTAAATGGCCTGATTCTAAAACCAATTCCAAACTACTACAATACTCACATGAAAGGGATATGAAAGGGATATTCCAGAAAAGGGGAAAGGAGGAAATTTTCATTTTAGGAGGCTGGTACTACACTGTATAGGAACTTCCTCACCTTGATAAGAAAAATCATCTACAAAATACCTGTAGATGACGTTATTCTTAATAGTAAGAGACTAAATGCTTTCCTATAAGAGGAATAAAGGAAGGATGTCCACTCCCACCATTTTTACCCAATTCAGTTTTGGAA